>NQII01000981.1:1033353-1050669 GCA_002778355.1 Clitarchus hookeri | reverse complement strand
GGGGGGGGGCTTTCGAGTGCCTTGCGGCGCCAATCAGAGATGGGAGCTTCGCGTAACATGCTAGGCTCCTTTATTAGCGAGTGCAGCAGCGTCCTTTGTGATAAGCCGCTTGCTTTGTCAGTGACGAGATGCTTTCGAGAGCCTCGCGCAACATGTTAGACCCCTTTATCGTCGTGTACGGTAGAGACGGGAATCTCGTGTAACATGTTAGGCTCCTTTATCGTTGTGTGCAGCAGTAAAGAAGAATTAAAAAGGGAAATATAAATATAATAATATTCTAATGTACATTCAAATTATATGGTTAATTTGATTGATTACATATATACTTTCCTTATTTCCCTTTTTAGTCTCGTTTCAGATATGTATGTTCATGTAAGGCCGACTCCAGACTGACGTCCTTTATTTTAACATGCCCCCCCCCCCCNTTCTACCTGTGTACCTGGAATGCCTTAAAGACTGCCTGGTTTGTGCGCTTCAGCTAAAGAGCGTTCCCTGGATGGTTACCCATCCAAGTACTGACTTCACCATACCATGTTGAACCACAGCGATCACAAGACTGCCAGGTTACCATGGCGGTATGGCCATTGGCACCCGACTGACATATCTTTCCAGGTTTCGCACATATATGGGCAGATTTCAAAGTCATGGACATGGAGGACATAACAATGTAGTCATCAATGTTAATGGAATCACCAAACGTTTCCTCATTCGTCCACCAGAGTGCACAACGATCGCTGTTTGGCCACCATTTAGTTTTTTTCGATCGTTATTTGTTTTCTTTAACTGAGCTGGAGAAAGCCGGTATGCATATCAAAAGCGCAATATATATATATATATATAATGAACCATTCTGCATTTATACTTTACATTATTCCCTTTCATATTCTTTCCTTTCCCTTTCTCTTTTCAGAGAAGTTTGCTCCAAGGCCAAATCCCGACTGATGTATCTTTCCAATTTTCGCTCTTAATATGGGCCAGTTTCAAGTTCACCGACATGGAGGAAATAACAAGGCAATCAACAGCATGGATAAAATGCTAATGGAATCATCAAAAGTTTCGCAATTCGTCCACCAAAGTGAATGGTTTGGTCGCCATTTTGTTTTTGTTTGGTTATCATTTGTTTTGTCTAATTGAACTTTACTCGCAAAAAGCGACATGCATGTCAAAAGTGCAACCTACCTTGGGATCGAACTCGGTTTACTAAAGAGGGTACTCGCAGGGAATCAAACTCAGTTTACAGAAAAACCTCCCTGAGATTAAAATTTAGTTTGTAAGCGAGCTAACTAACTATGATCGTTATGACGAGTTTCGTGCAAGCATAAACATGTAATCTATATGAGTGTGTGTGTATTAATCAGTCGACGATGCTTTTTTTTCACTATTCGGCTGACCAGCAGACAGAAGTAAACCGCTTCTTTGCAAGCCGAAAAAGTCCTGCACGATAAATACATCAGGGTGCATTCGTGTAGGGTGTGCCGAGAGAGAGAGAGAGGTGGAGAGACCGATTGCGCAGTCCTGAATGTCTCGAGAACCAGCAAACTTACTATATGTAGTCAAGCCGGACTAAGAACGGACTTGGCTCCGCCTACCCAAGTGAAACAGAGAGACATAACAATTGCAAAGCGTCAAACACAGGTAGCTGGCAGGCGAGCAAACGAATCAGCAGGCACTCCCGCCCACCTGCCATACCACCGTCGTCCAATTGTTTCCTTTCCCGGAGCGAAGTGGCCCAACATTGGCAGAGCTCCCAAGTCCTAAGTTACAGTGGTGCTAATATAGCTACTGTATCTACATCTTTCGCGCGAAGGTTGTCTGTGTTATTTTAATATACAGTTTCACTCGTTTTGTTGGGGAGAGAAACGGTATATTGTATTTGCATATTCGTATATATGTCTGTCGAAGATACTCAAGTGTGAAAATTAATTTAGTAATGCCATCGGAAATTGGACTGGTTCCCCTTCTACTTTTTTAACCTCGCAATGTAATGGAGGGTGATTATTGAAGTTTGATTTCCCAGTTATCAGAGTGCATTACAAGCAAAAAAAAAATAACGACGATAGCTGTTTCTAGCAGCATTCATATCACAATGTTTCGCTAGACTTAAAATAGGTGTTCGTAAATTCATTTTTTGTTGGTCTCTAGACGACACCAAGATTAACAATAACTGGAACTGGAAATTCATAAGAATTGATGTAAAAAACACTGCACATAATTTTATACAATAACGTATATTTTTTCCCAAAAATTCACACGAGTCCAATACATTGTCCCCACCTAATTCCCTAAAGTGCTGGTCGTCTTGCCTGAGGTGATATGACTTTTGGCTAAGACACCGGAATTTGTTCATGGTCTCCTCCTCCCCCTATTACTTCTCTGGTTGCGGCTGGAGAGTTTAGTTCCCCCCTCACTAATTTGGCGAATCTCAACCTCTCTAGATGCCGATACTCCTTTTTTTTCTTGTGAAAACAAGAAAATTAAATAAATAATGTTAATTTCTTAAGAAATTTCTTGTCATGGTCGCAACATCATCGACAATTACAGTCGCACTCACTTTGATTTCATGAATATTATCCGAATGATGGGCTCAACTAGTATCAAATTTACGTCATACGTTACATACGGCATGTCATCCCAATTTTAATCTTGTTGAGAAGGAGAAGGAGGAGGGGATGACAAATATCTTACAGCCGCTGCAGTACCCTCTTTAGCTGCCGCCCTACATATAAGCAAATGCCTCTTCATCTGAGACTGTAAAATCAAATGCGATCGCTCAATGGGGCACTGTATGTATGGGATCTCGTGGATATTCGTACATAATAGACCTAAAATGCATAATTTCAACTTTGTCATTCTGTAAAATTACAAATTTAATGTAACGAAAGAATAACGTAAACACTTCCTTTGCTGATAATCTTATCTCTTGTGGATCAACTGATCAACTGATGACTAGCTGCGACCGGTTGTCCCAGAACGCACGCATAGGTACCACACCACGTGAATCCTGAGCGAAAATGGAGACGAAAATGTTAGTGGCAAAATGTCATACGATGACATCTTTTTTGCACAATGTGGCAATACAGCACAGGGTAAGTCCCATCTTGCGCTCCACTGATATCGTACTACCACCGGCCTGGCCATCATGTTATGGGCGCGAGTTCAAATCCCGCCCAGTCCTAACATTTGTTCAATGTGTAATTTACATAATGTGTTGACCATTGTACAAATGAGGGTACTAACTCCATGCCGTGTTGCCACATTATGCACGAATAATGTCATCTTACGATGTTGTGCCACTAACATTTTCGTCTCCAATTTCTCTTATGATACACATGGTGTATACAGGAAGATGAAAAAATCTGATTTTATGCATAATGGTATAATAGCATTGATATATATATTTTTTTAATTTCACAATCCCAAAAAATGGGATGGGGTGTTTTACATTGCTATGATACAGGCATTGGTTGAATTTTGATTTTGCATAGAACGTGAAATACAAAACTCATGACTTTGAGTTTGGCCTAAAATTGTGGGGAAAATTCTAAAAAAAAAAGTTTTCATTTTGAGCTGAGCATTTGAAGAGGATTGTGAAACGTGATTTGACCAAATTAGATGCGACGGATTGTTGAATATTTGCCTCGCTTTCATCACTGAATAGGCCTATAACATTGGCGTGTGGTGAGAATATAACAGGGGATATCCGCTGCAAATGTCGGCAGCAACATTTAAACATAATGGCAAAAGTGAAAAAAAACTATTATTATCTTTCAGTTCGGCAAATTTTGGTATGCATTGCAGTTATCCCGAAGAATATGGAGAGATTGATATTTTCGTGATAAAACATATCGAAACTATTAGCTACACAGTAAATATGACAAACGAACCACATTAAAAAATATTAAGAAAAAAATGTCAACAGAGAAGAACAAGTATTGCATGTAAAAACAGATTACCTTGTCACATTGTAAGGTGTGGTGGATTGACAACAATTTTTAAGATTTAACTCCCTTTGAAGGGTTACATATAAAATGCTTCGATGCCAAATGTGTAATTGCTCATTTGTTGTGTTCGTTTATTATGCCAAATGCTTGTGGCAGTGCCATATACCTGGGAGATTGTAATTTATCCTCAATGATTATTACCAAAACATATTGTGGGCTTGATGAATCTGCTTCGATGATTGCCAGAGACAACACAACAAATAAATATGCAGATTTCAGCAAATATGTTCCACAGTACCATTAAAATCAGCTCAGACATTCTATGAAGTGTTGAAATTATATTTTGATATAAATATTTGTGATAGATTGTTGTGCCATCACGTAAATGTCAGATGCACTTAACAAGTTTTATTAAAAACACAACAATTGAAAACTGTAACATAAACATCAATGTTTTATTCATGTAAATTTTTGTACATAAAAAGTAAACCTTTTATATGTAGATTGGGGGAAAAAATATTTTTTTTCTCATACATGAAAAAAGTAGATGTTCGTAAAACTTATGTTTAATTTTATTCACAGCCAAGGAAGCAATGTAATGTGGTATGTGTGCGACAACTTGATAGAATTTGCATATGAAAACATCGTATATGCATTCTGATATATCTATTCTTGTGCTGTCCCCTACTGTCGAATTGAACTCTTAAAAATTTTTCATGTACTACTCGTCTGCAATAGTATTATTCCAATTGTATAAAAACATCCTGAAAGTTCTTTCCACTGAAATGCCAAGGACAAAAACACTCGTGCAAATGGTCTAATTTTACGAATTTCGTTGGATTTTCTAGGCCATGCAATTTACATGCTGTTTCGTAGGTTGTGAGAGTCTACGAAGATATTATATATACCATACTTCGATAAATAAAACGATCAAAATCAGTCGTCTCGATTTTATCCCCAACGTGTTTCAGCATTTTCTCCACATCATTCACTTGACGAAAAAATATTCCCCGAGTAACATCGTGAAATTCTGCAATGTCCCATCACCTTGATACACTTCAATGCAATTCATATTCCATTCATCACTCGCCCAAAAATCAGTGCTACATAACTTAGATCCACACGCCTTCGCATTTTCCCATACAGTACCGAGTTTTACATTCATTACAAATCATGTCTGACTATGTCCAGAAGATCAGTTCGCAATATTGTCTCTTGTTTGAAGAAATGTCGCGAGACATACACTGAAAAGCCAAAAAAACTGGTACACCTGCCTAATATCGTGTAGGGCCCCCGCGAGCTCGTAGAAGTGCCGCAACACGACGTGGCATGGAATCGACTAATTTCTGAAGGTATGCAGGAGGCAATTCACACCATGAATCCTCCAGGGCAGTCCACAAATCCATATGAGTGCGAGGCGGTGGAGATCTCTTCTGAACAGTACATTGCAAGACATCCCAGATATGATCAATAATGTTCATGTCTGGTGATTTACGTGGCCAATGGAAGTGTCTAAAATCAGAAGAGTGTTCCTGGAGCCCCTCGGTAGCAACTCTCGACGTGTGGGGTGTCGCATTGTCCTGCTGGAATTGTCCACGTCTGTCGGATGCACAATGGACATGAATGGGTGCAGGTGATCGAGCAGGATGCTTACGTATCTGTCACATGTCAGAGTCGTATCTAGACATATCAGGGGTCCCATTTCACGCCAACTGCACACGCCCCATACTATGACAGAGCCTCCACCAGCTTGAACAGTCCCCTGTTGACATGTAGGGTCCATGGATTCATGAGGATGTCTCCATACCCGTACACGTCCATCCGCCCGATACAATTGGAAACGAGATTCGTCAGACCAGGCAACATGTTTCCAGTCATCAACAGTCCAATGGCGGTGTTGACGGGCCCAGGCGAGGCTTAAAGCTTTGTGTTGTGCAGTCAACAACGGTACTCGAGTGGGCATTCGGCTCCGAAAGCCCATATAAATGATGGTCCGTTGAATAGTTCGCACACTGGCACTTTTTGATGCCCCATCATTGAAATCTGCGCCAATTTGAGAAAGGGTTGCACGTCTGTCACGTTTAATGATTCTCGTCAATCGTCGTTTGTCCCGTTTGTTAACAATCTTTTTCCTGCCTCAGCGATATCGAAGATTTGATGTTTTACCGGATTACCGATATTCACAGTACACTCGTGAAATGGTCGTACACGAAAATCCAAATTTTATCGGTACCTCGGAGATGCTATGTCCCATCTCTCGTGCGCCGACTATAACAACACGTTCAAACTCACTGAAATCTTGATAACCTGCCATTGTAGCAGCAGTAACCGATCTAGCAACTTTGCCAGATGCTTGTTGTCTTATATAGGCGCTGCCGACCGCGTCGCGTTACTATTATTAGTTCCATACCTCTGTTATTTGCATACGCACGCCTATACCAGTTATTTCGGCTATACAGTGAATATTTACCCTTCGCACTATACATTAAAACACTTTGCAGTGAACTTGGTCGGACCCTGGCCGTATGCCCAATTGGTAGGCTATACTGTGAAAATTCCCGAATGCACGATAACAAATATTTACAGTAAAATTAAGCTTCCCCGGGCGATTTTATTCCCAGGGAAGAAGGGGTGGGATCTCCAGGCGCTGAAAACAATAAGGTTCTGGTGAATTGCTTACTTCTATGGAAAAGTAAATCATTGGCGCGAAAATGTGATGTGCACCTGAAGCGCGACACGACGTGGCCTACCCCTTGAGAGTCTGGACGAAGACTGAATCATGGTAGGTGCATGTAGCTGCAGCATGTCAGCAATCGCGCGCCAGAACTACTTGCATTATAAATTTTTTTACATTAACTTACTCTTAACCGTTGAAAAAACATGTGTAAAAATTTCAACAATATAAACTAGAACAGGATACACTTGCAATAACATTTGGTTGATGGGTGAAATGAGGGTGACGACATGAAATGAATACAGAACGTTGATGAAAAAGAAAACAAAATACTGAACTAATATTGCAGGTGCGTCCCTCGCACATTCACGTGTCTTTGTTACTTTTAAATTTATTTCAAATTAACTTCCATTTTAACTTACATTTCTCCGCAAATTCCTCCGTACTACCTTCCTTCAGGAGATTAAGCAACCAGGGGGAGGGGATGGTGACATTGCTCAGCTCACACGCGCACTGCACTAACATGCCCTTGCACGAGCACGTTCAGCACTCGTGCAAGCTGTGTGTGTTGCTGCGGTAGAGTTGGGCTTGCGGAGTGGCAGATGGTCATAAAGGGCAGGATGCCGTCTCACATCATTACATATTGTATGTTATGTTTGTATGTGTGTATACTATATACATAGTTCATGATGTTTCATAATTTTCGAAATATAACTATTAGTTTTATTATCACAATTTTTAGAAATTTCTTGTAAGGGAGACCTAGCAGCAACAACTTTTCAACCCAGTGAATTCGAAATTCTATTCCCACCCTTTGCTAATGGTGCTTCATCTACTTTCGGACTCACGATCCGCCGCTGGACTGAACTAATAATTTATATATATTGGAGCAAAACTGAAATGCCGAATAGGTGGGTAACTCTGTAGACTGTGGGTTTCTGCTGCCCAGTGTCCTTAAATGCCAATAGACTGTGCTCGAAAATAATACACAAAGTACCTTAAAAACAGTATATTTTCCTTGCACAATTTGCATGATACTGCTCTGCGAAGCATACAGAGAAAACACAAGTACAACGAATCCTTGCCCTAAGCCTGCAAGGGTAGGCTCCATTGCGGAAATGCTGACTCTACGAGTCTGCATATGTGGATGTATGGAAAAATTATTCTTCCCGAGGCAGTGATACTCCCAGAGAAGTTTATGCAGCTTCTCTAGGCACAATAAATGAAAAAAAGGTTCTGATAATTTACACTACTGCATTTTAATGACTTGTGACAATGCTGAATTTTCCCAGAGTATGCTAACATGTGCCGACCTTGCATGCCGAGAACTCTAACTGGTGGGCTCTTGTCACATGACTGAGTGAGTGCAGCCAGCCATATGTACTGCACTTGCTTAAACAACACATATCACAAATTGAAAATCAAAACAAAAACACTGAAACTAAATAAACTTTAAAAATAATGACAAATTTGCTAGGGCCGACCCTTGTGCAAAAATAACTTCCTTTTGTTTATTTAACTATTATTTAATTGATTGTAATATTGCACCCTACAAAAATGGCAATGAAAATGTTCCATACTTTTTCTGTGGCTTGTAAACAATATTTTCATAATGCCTCACTGGAGGGGTCCAATCCACTAGGAGGGGTGAAAGGCATACTGATCACAAACATGCTTACAATCGCGCACTCCACTGGGAACTCGCACATTTGTGCTACTATGATGATATGCATTGGTGTAGTCGAAGTGGGGACTGATGCATGGTGTGACAGACAGACTGGAGGGAAGGATGTCGTCCTGTGTCAGATGCCAAAACACAATTATAAAAATAATCATCAATTTTCGTCACGAAATTAGGCCACTTTTTAATTTCGCAAAGAATATTGCTCACCAAGAGCACGCCCAAAGTCGGTTAGGATAGGTTGTATTCGCCACACGAGTATTGGAGCTGTGTTCGAATTGAACATTTCGTAATTTAGTGATCAGCGATTTTGTAGGCTTCAGTTCGGGTACCGTCAACACTCAGTCGTTTAGCAATATTTTGGCCAGAAAATATGTTTTAGGTTAATGTAATTCTTAAAAATAAATGTGCATATTTCCTACTATTCTTGAACGAGCTGGGTTGTCCGTTAATTGAAAATTACAGGCATTATGTGAGTATTTAATTATATTGTTTTATCATACTTCTTAAAAATTTCAGGAGACTGCCAAAACTGGCCTAACATTTAATTTAAATACTTATTTAAAGAGTTGTGTCATACAAACTCCATAATTGATTCAGATGTTACATAATTTAAATGGGGATGTGTACGACACAAATATGTTTTCAGTTTCAAGTATCTTGTCATGATATTTGTTTACTTATTTAAGGGTAATTATATTTTCACCTTTTTAGAACCAACTTCGACCAAGCCGTGCAGAAGCCGACACCGTGTTATGAGTCAGGATTCAGCACCTGGGCCAAGTGGCTGTAAAGGAGTGTCCCGCTGCAAGACCCGCTCCCCTTGCAAACATAATTTTTGCTGTAAGTAATGCTAAATTATAATATATGTTACAGCTAGAACCTTCTATGTAAGTATTTTCCGAGGGGAAGACCATCTGCCATCTTGCGAATCATGCCGAGGACATCGCACTTCACACAATCCATAAGCCATCGTGTTGCTTCGCACCATATACCATTTTGGCTATCGGCAGGCCTAGAGCCAAGTTCTTGTGTTTGTAATCAATACGTAAATAACATGTTAATGCATCAAGGAAGTGAACTGTAAATCAAGATTTGGAACACTTGAGTTTTTCTTTCATAGAGTATTCAACACACAGGTTATTTGGGGCGCTGCACCCACTTGCATCACCGAGTTCAGTAAGTATTATTTAGTGGAGTAAGATGGCCGAGACAATCTCACTACTGGGACTTAACTTGTGCTGTGATATAACACACGAAATCAAACAGGCAGGCAAAATTGGTTACATGCATCAGCATCAGCTTCATCTGACAAGGATTCCAGAACCCATGGGCTATCGACCACACGACCACCATTCTAATTTGCATTAGAAGATATGGTGCTGGGCACTTAAGTAATTTTACACGCCTTAACTGCACAAAGTAGGGCAATGTCACCATCCTCATCCCCGGGTCTCCTTGTCGTGCCAACTGCTTACTTCATAAACATGAATTAAATATATTCTCCTTTTTATGCTGCCAAAGTGACGACAAGAAGGCCATAATGCAGTGTTGCCAAATGTGTTATCGCCATCTGTATGATTTATGAGAATCACACATGAGAATCGCACTGTTCGCTATTGTGAATACCAAATTCGTATTGGTGTTTTTAAGACATATAGTGTTACGGGCTCGACCTCTCACCCTGTGCACGAGCTCCTGTTATGTGCAGGCCAGCACTGTGGGATGACTGACCCCCTTGAACCCCATCTTCTCCTAGGCGCTCAGCCCTGCCATGTCGCTTGGCAGCCAGGCCAAATATTGACAGCTGACCTGGCTGGGTCACATCTCCTCCACCCCCTGCTGGAGAAGCTGAGGAGTTTAGAGGATGCGCAAGAATATTCTGGGAACTAGAACCCTAGGGGCAATGCTGCATTAAGAGATATGTCTGGGTCATGGCCTACGACCCTATAAATATCACCTCAAAAATTCCTCCACCGCAACAGACAATCATATATAGGCCCGTGCCTATCATCATACTAGACAGCAGGTCATTAAAACAGGTGGCCCCACTGCTCTGCAACAGTGGGATAAGCTTCCACACCACTCTCACTCGGAGGCGAGAATATAACTCGCGTTTAACACATGGACAGAATACGAGAAGTTCCGGAGCCTTCTCGCTAACACCACCCACTACTCACACGCCCACCCTGATGAGAAGCCTCAAAGGTTTATCATAAAAAACCTGCCTCAAGGAGTTGAAGAGGACATACTCAAGGAGGACGTCATCAGGTGCGGGTTTGATGTAATTGACCTCCCCAACTTCAAACGAAATTCCCGCCACCACACCCCTGAAGATCCCGACTATGTGTCGACAGACACCGGCTAGGAACCTGGCTAACTACCAGAAAATCTCAGATGCGAAAAACCTGCCATGCAGTCTTTCATATGCACAGGCGTCGTTAGGATATCAACAGCCAGCTATGATCCCCACTCTACCCACAGTTGAGCAGGAATCACACACACAGAGCTCCGTCAGGTCCGCAACCGAACTTTCACAGCCCTAGAGTGTGCCTGGTGGGCTTGGAGAGGCACTCCAGGACATGAACTCGCTAATGCGGTTATTGTCGGAGTTTTTTTTTTGTTTGCCTAAATCCCCGAACAAGATCAAGTGTTTGACCAAGTCCAAGGATCCCTTGCAGTTTTTTCTTGAGGACCTGACCCATGGGGTCTATTCTCATGCCTAAAGGGTTGCCCTTCCTTAAGACCTTGGTCTTTTGGTTGGTGGGTGTAATAACTTTTCTTGATATTTGATTTTTTAACTTCGTAATTATTGTTTTTCCACTCTTAGTTACATAACTTATATTCTAAGTGAAATCTGGTTTTGAATTTGCATTGAATTGTGATTTATTTAATGAATGAAGAGTGGTGCTTATATTATAGATGCCTTGTGTTGTCCCTGGTTTTTTTTATATCTAGTTTTATAACTATACAAGCTTCCCTGCTTGATTATATGTGACCTGTCTTAATCTATCTACAGAGTGGCCATGGAAATTAATTTTACATATTGTTTCCTGTGTGTGAGGATTGATGAGTGCCAGATTGTGATTTATGAATTTGATGACCTGTGAGGTGAGTGTGTAATGAATTGGAATTCATGCATGTTTGATATAATAATTACTGGTTTTTAATGTGCACCTGCTAATTTTTCGTATGTCTAATAATTGTTGTTTATGATATGTTGGCCATTTTGATCTGGAGGATATCCCCCAGTGTTCAGGGTTCCTGACAGGCCCCTCCGGGTAGCGTTGAGCTCGAGGGTGATACTCACCACCGGCACTGACCCTGCCAGGCAATCCCCTACTTTGAGTCTTCTCCGCCAGATTGTCCCTGTGAATGAAATGGATTTGAGAGTTCATTATTTGGTTGTTTACATATTTATTTTCTTTTTTTCCCCATTGTTATCTTATCTTCTTGCATCTGGGTTTGCTGCATGTTCTCTTGACTATTTCTTGCTTGGTGGGTACTGTTTGGGGATTCTTCCTGTTATTGGATTTTGGCTTCGTTTTTTTATGGTATGAGTGTCTATTTATCGCTATTTTTGTATTGGTTGAGGGCTTTGGCAGATGGGTTGCTATGGTTTGCAATTGACTTAAAGAAGATTTTCTTCAATTGTTTTATTCTGTCTTGTATTGTGTCAGTATTTGTTTTGTGATGTATTTCTTCTCTTGTGGTTCCTTTTGGTGCTATTAAAATTGTGCATAGTATTTTGTTTTGGGTTGTCTGAAGCTTTTGTAGATTTCAGGGTGCTGCTGATACCCATGTTTCGGCGCCGTTGAGCATTGTTGGTTGTAAGGTCGCTTTATACAGCAGTATTTTGTTTTATGTTGTGAGTTTGCTGGACTTGGTAAGGGGGTATGCCTTGATGAATTTTCCCATTGTTGCATTTGCAGTGTATGTTATGTGGTGTCTCCATGTTATTCCAGAGTCGAAGTGTACACCTAAGTATTTTGTTTTTTTGTGGACAGATAAATTTGTTGTAAATTTTATTTTCTTGTTGTAGTCCTTCCCTTTCGTGAATAAGATTAACACACTTTTTGTGGGATTAACTTTGATTTCCCATTTTCCCAATATTTCTCTAATTTATCAATGTAGGTTTGTAACTTTATCTTCGTGTGTATCAACTTTTTGTCTTTTGCATAAATTACTGTATCGTCTGCGTATAAAGTTAGGTTAGAGAAATCTGATTTTGGTATTCTCTTGTGTATAATGCATATAAGAGTGGTGAGAGAACTGACCCTTAGGGGACTCCTGCATGTATATGTCTTATTGAGGATTTGCTGCCGTATAATGTGGTATAAAATTGTCTGTCTTTCAGAAAACCGTGTATTATTTACCAGTAGGTATCTGGTTTTTTTGCTTTTATAAGGTTCTGAACTAAGAAATTGTGGTGAACTTTGCCAAAAGCCTTTTCTATTTCCATGAAAAGTGCTATTGATTTTTCTCTTTTGTTTTGGCCTTGAATTATATATTTCGCTACCCTGGTGATTGCGTGGTTGGTTGAGTGCTGTGCTCTGAAGTCCATCTGATAGTTGGGGAGGAGCTTTCTCTTTTTAACGATTTTTTGAAGTCGGTTGTAGATTAATTTTTCATAAATTTTTACCATGGAATAGAGTAGACTAATAGGTCTTCGGTTCTGTGGGAAAAGTGCATTTTTACCTGGTTTTGGGAGTGTTATGATTTTTGCTGTTTTCCATTTTTTAGGTATTTTTTGAGTTGTGAGCATTTTGTTATATAACTTGGTTAGATGTTCTGTCGTTTGAGCAGGAAGTTTTTTAAGAGCCTCGCTTGGGATGTTGTCTGTACCTGGTGCTTTGTTGTGTGGGAGTTTTTTAATGATGTATGTTACTTCTTGTTCTCTTATAGGCCGAGGTATGAATTTTTTTGCTTTCTTAGTTTAAGTTGAATTGAATTCTTGACTTTTAGTAGTTCTTCTTGTATGAGGTGATAATGGGGTTCGAATTGATGTTCTAGTGAATCAGCTATTGAGTTGGTTTTTTCCCGAGGTGTGTACTTAATTCCATTTTCACCATGTATAGCTGGAGTGTACGTTTTAAGCCTCTTTCCCGCTAGTCTACAATTCAACTTCCATATTCCGTTCCTGTCCTTCAGTTAACTTTCAATTGCTTTCTCCCATAATGTGTTTTTGTGACATTCTGCTGCTGTTTTTATAAGTCTATTTTGTGTTGCTAACAGTGATTTCATTTCCATGTTCCTTGTTCTCTGATAAATTCTCCTGGTTTTGTTCCTTTCTTTGATGAGGTTTTCTATTTCTGCGTTGTATTCCTGCACAGTTGAATTTTTGTGTTTTGATTTAGTTGACTTTTTGATATGATGCTTTATAGTATCGGTTATTATGTCTGCTTCCATGTTGTCAATTTTGTCTGTCTGTTCGGTATATAATGTAGTTTGGGAGGCTTAATCGTTTGGTTGGGTTTAGTCTGGTTTCTGTAATTAAGGCTATATAGATTTCTTCCACTAGCATGAACTTTGCGAGTTCGTAGTCTTTATTTCTGATACCATTTGCATTCCAAAGGAGAATTTTAAGTTCATTTTCTTCCTTGTCTACGTGCGGATTATTTGTGTTGTTCATTTAATTTTTGCTAGTGCCGAAGAGTTTTCTTGGCTGAAGTCTAAAAATTCGGAATCTTGTGTGTGGTGCTTTTTTTTTTTGGTCTTTAATGTTTTCTTCGTCACTTGATCCTGTTACATCGATTTCTTCATCTGAGTTTTGACTTTTTCTTTCTTGGTTTTTATGTTTAGTTTTTGACTTGGTTTTTTTCATAATCTTTTCTTGTGGTTCGGTTACAGTGGCTGTGTTCAGAGCTTCCAGAAGACCCATTCGAATAGCTGTCTGATTCTGTGATGAGTCAGAGTGTTTTTCAACTTCTTTCTTGATTTTTAATATAATCTTTATGAACTTTTGAAATTCTCATGTCTGTAAAAATTGTATTGCTTCCCTTGTTTCTGTTAATTAGGGGATATCTTTATTTTGTGTGCTTTGTAAAGTTAATCCTTTTTCTTTTGTTGGTTTCGGAAGTTTTGTGCGCAAGTTTGGGAAATGTGATGAGGATAGTTGTGGAGCCTTTGGTTGCTGTATCTGGGTTTCTGAAAGGTGTATATCTTTATTTTTGTTCCATATGTTGGTTTGCTGAAGTTTTTCCTGTCAGAAACTGCAGTTCCTGTCACTAGCAGTATGTGCTCCTTCGCAGTTTGCACATTTGGTTTGAATTGTTTTGTCTTCGTTACGTGGGCAGTGTTCTGAGTGATGTGATCCTGCACATTTAACACATTTCTCCTCTTGACCACAGCAACTGCTGTGATGTCCGAACTGTTGACATTTGAAACACTGAAGAGGTTTCCTGTATTTTCTGTAGGGTTCCTATGTAACTCCTATACCTGCTATAATTCTCAGGTTGTTTATTTTATCCTGTTGTTCCATTAGTAGACTATCAGTAGGGGCATTGGAATAATTTTGTTCTGGTCGGCGGTGTCCTTTCTTTTCATTTGCTTTATGTTAATTACCGTTATCCCTTCTTCTTCCTGAAGTTCAGCTACTTCCTCTTCTGGGATTGTTGGGATAAAGCCCCTTATTACCCTTGTATAGGATGGTGGAGGCCTGGGCTTGAATGTGTAGTGTGGTAATTCATGATTTTTTATTTGTAGGCATGTTTTATAATTCTCTTATGAATTCGGTTGTATTTTTCCACTAATTGTATGTAAATGTTTCTGGCCCTGGATTGAGTCTCCTTTGTAATGAGTTTTGCGATGCAAATAAAATTTCCATGCGTTGTGAGTATGATTGGTGGTGGGTGGCTGTTGTTGTTGATGCCTTCATTGTTGCATGTTTGTGATGTTGATGATTCTTTTGTTTTATTAATGCCTGAATTTTTATCTAAAACGTCCTGGTTCTTTCTTCTGTATTATTTTACAGTTGTCCATGGAGTATCTGGGTTATTTTGATTAGGTGAGTGTTCCTGGTCCCTGTCATGCTGGACGCTCACCCCAGCTGGGTTTGCCTTATCTAGACCTAGTCCACTCTGGTAACCCTCATTGTGCACAGGGGGCTGTGTCACCCAGGGTAGGGCTCGCTTCGGATGAGAGTATGTCCTTACTTGCACGACTTACAGTTACCAGGTAACCTGAAGCAGCCACTGACCTATTGCAGGCTATGTCTTGGGGAACTGACCCCGACTGCTTTTTTTAGATGTTCCCCCTTCGTTGGCACTGTTAGGTTTCCCGGGCATGTTGTCTTGGTTGTTGTTGCATCGTTGTTTAATGATTTGCTTTCCTTAGTAGGGTTTGACTTTTTGTTTGAAAATTTTCCAGGTTCCTTGTGGGCTTCTGTAAACATATTTATGTTCCGTTCTTGATTCATTTTGTCTAGTTGAAGCTGATTTCCGATAGGCCCTAACGGGCCCCTAGCTTCTGTGGTTGGCTGGGAGTGCCAGCCAATCAGGGTGTAGCTCTCTTTTGACTGGCCGAGGGATCAGCCAATCAGGGTGCAGCTCTCTTCTGACTGACTAAGGTATCAGCCAATCAGGGCGCACCTCTCTCCTTCTGGATCGCCGGCCTCTCATAGGGTGCTGCTCGCCTGGTCGCTTGGTCGTCTCATCGCCGAAACTTCCTCGCCTTCTGCCTATCCCTCGAACTTGCCAGGTCGTCGCAGACTCCCTTGCTGTCTGGGGCTCCTTCCTCTTTCTGTGGCCGACCCGAACCATAAAATGCCGTTTTATTAAACAACTCCTTGTCGGAGTCCAACTACTCGGCCATCATGGCACGTTTCCGCCCCTACATGGCAAGAAGCCAATCACTGACAAAATATCAAGAAAAATCCTTCTTACTTCTGGAAGCCCTCAGTTCATTTTCTGAACTAAAATAACTTTTATCCTTCCCTTATAAATTTGTACCAGGGAACTCCTGGGAATTGAAACACAAACACATACTCTGACGAGAGAAAAAAACGCAAATATTTAACCAAAATTTTTAAAATCAATTTAAGTCTATAAACTGAGCACAAAACTAAGGAAAACGTTTTTCCCTACTCCACAAATATTAAAATAAGTTTTTTTTAGCTACTTTACAACCCGTATTAAAGGATTTTAATTTTCCCGACACAAATTCTCAACTTAAAAATGCGCTTCACATATAAAGACGACAGTGCTGCCACCTCTCGAGCGGTGGAGGAAGGCCCCGCCTACCGCGTGATCTCTCAGCCAATCAGAGGCCTCCGACCCCGTGAAAATAAAGCTACAACTCTCAGCTCGTTTATTTCAAGCTTTCTTTATCAAAACTAATTACTTTTTTCAAAAATTATGAAACAAATAACTTGATAAACTGTTTTAAATCATTAAATACACGCCCTAAGCGTCTTTTCGCGACTTAAAATAATTTAAAATCAAGTTTCCCAACCAACTTTCACTCGCTCTGACGAGCGAGTGAAAGTTGGTTGGGAAATAATGCGTAATTTAACCAATCAACTACTCAACATACACAATAACATAATAGTAAACTTTCAATAGTATTTCTAATCAAAACAGCAACTTTAAATAACTCGTGAAATCACCCTTTAAATACAATTTTCTTAAAATCACAGATTATGGACAACTTATTTTTCAATTTCAAAACCTTTACGATCCTTAAGATCTATGACAACTTTATAACAAACTTCGGCATTTAAAATCCGATTAATAATATAAAAACATGCAATATTCAAAATTCCCGTTTTATTTAGCAACTAAAGTAAAGTAGAGTCATTACCTAGGCAGTGCTGCCTCCCTTTCCTTTTCCTTTATTGGGTGGAAGAGGGGTGGGAAATATTATGGGACACCTGGACTCTTGCTGGGGAAACTCAGTTGGCCCATTAAATGTTAGCTCCGGAGGACAATCTCCGTAACTACAGATTGGGAAGGTGCAGGGAGTTGGGAGGGCGCTAATCTTGCTTCCTCCTAATCTCCAAGTAGGTCATATGAAACCCTGTT
>NQII01000981.1:881773-1027299 GCA_002778355.1 Clitarchus hookeri | reverse complement strand
TATATATATATATATATATATATATATATTCACAATACAAAATCAGGACCATATTTCTAATATTTATTGACCAGATTTTCGAAGATCACAATGAGTGGATTTTGTATCTTGGCTTGTTCCTTGCCACGAGAAATAACACGAGCTGTCTTTGTTTTAGGTTAAACATTTTTCTTCCACTTTGAGGGATGTCTGCTACTGATATCCGCATCAAACACCCCCTCCGTTTGTTGATATCCGCTGCTTTTTTTTGCTTCAATCCTGTTGTTTGACTGTTGTCAGGAGCTTATTTGCGCTTTAAACATCTCTGTTGGCGGACATAAGAGGTTGTTTGAGGTTTCGATTGGTAGGGAACGACTGCATATCTGCGCCTCCGTGATCTTCGAACATTACTGTTGGTAAACAAATTTTTTTTTGTAATTCTCGAGTATAGTTACAATTACATTTGAAAAATAATTACAATTATTGATGATAATTACATGGATCCACCTGAAGAGGTCGAAGGGGCAGAGACTGCTTCGCTTGATGACACATCATTTGCTCCAGTCGAAAGTCTCTCCTCCAATTCCTCCACCTCCTCCACCACCGCTTCCTCCTCTATTTGGCTGGAACCCCAGAGACTCACCAGGGATATGTTGGTAAAAAATTCAAAGAACTGGTGATTATTTCATATTGTGTATCCAAACCACTCATATATCAATACACTTCGTAACCAATGGTACTACAAGGTCGACCTAAAAAGTCGCACATTTCGTATCCAACCGCGATCGGGAGATGGCTAAGGTATACATGTGATTTGCCCCTTCGTATCCAACTTACCCACAAAGACCCAGTTTAGACTAAAGATTTCCCTGGAGTATCTACGTGGAAAAACAAACGGGATCGAAAAGTAGGGGTTTTGGTATCCAAACCAAAAGCAGGGAAATTGGTGCAGTTTGTTCCGGCCTGCGTATCCATCCGAATCGGGGGGGAATTTGACCGGTGCCCGATTTTTTTGTTTGGCATACCCAAACCTAAACCGGAGAAAACCGCTAATGACCCCATTTGTTTCCCGAGGCGTATCCGGGTGTCAAAAGTGAGGCGTCGCCAAAAATTTTCTACTGCATAACCAGAAGAAATTTAGAACCTCCCCCTTCAAACAATTACGCGAAATGCATTATACATTATATATTTGGGGGGATATTAATTTTTTTTTTATTTGCAAAGAAACTTTAATTTAATTTAAATAATTTATTTCAGTTATAGAAATTGGCAGATTCAAATTCTGCAGACGCAGTTGCAGCAGATGCAGGTGCATCCGTAGTCGCTGGCTGGACTCGTCATGACCGACAGAACTGCTCTATGCCCTCCCCTGGTCGCAAATAAAATTTTTAATTTAAACAAAACAATCACAAAACAGCAACTCACTCTCACTCGCTCGTTAACACTTTAAAACTCTAAGAAACAGCAACTCTCACTCATTCGTGCCTGTAAATGAAATACAACAACAGACTTGCTCGTTTACACTTTAATTGTAACAAACAGCAACCGACTCACTCGCTCGTTTACACTTTAAAATGAAATTTAAATATTTCACTCGCTCGTTGAAACTTTACAATGAAATTCAAACAAACACAAACAGCAACTCACTCACTCTCGCTCGTTTACACTTTAATTCTAAACTGTAACAAACAGCAACAAACTATCTCTTGCGTCGGCTCTCAAGACCTCGCTGTTACGAGCCACCCAAAACTCTTCACCCACTCACTCTGTCTCTCTCTCTCTCTGGCGCTTGTAGATGAAAACAGCAACAGAGTCACTGACTCATTTACACTTTAATTTTTAACAAATGCAAAAAGCAACTCACCGGTTTACACTTTTTAAATTAAATTTAAACAAACACAAGCAGTTTACTCACTCTCACTTGCGCTTGTGTAACTGAAAAATTTAAGCAAACACAAACTATTACCTGTTGAAAGGAGATCCGCCTTCGCCGCCGCTGTTCACTCCACATCGATTCCAATGGTGCATGGCTGCCGTGTGTACCAGTAATGAGTGCAGTCGTTCGCCATAAAGGATTATTCTTTTTCCAGACATACTCTGCCAGGTAGCCGACCTACGAGTTTTTCCGTCGCCCAAAGCATGGGATGTTGTACCAGTAGTAGGAAAATGAGAGTTCGGAAACAGGGCGGTGGGGCGGGGGAGCCGGGGAACCATTTCCAAAATTTTGGAAAATTTTGAATTAAAAAAAAAATTTTCTTGAACATTTTATGGCGACCATTCGGCCAGCCAGTTCGCAAACTTCATGCTCTTGCTTTCCAAGCGGGGGGATCCCTGCGATGACCTCCGACTGGTACCTACCTCATGCTCTTGCATTCCAAGCTGAAGAATCTATGCGATGACCCCCCGACTGGTACCTCCTTCATGTTCTTGAATTCTAAGCTGGAGGATCCCTGCCACGATACCCCGACGAGGTTTTCTTCATGTGCTGCACTCTCATGGCGGTCATTTCGTTAGCCAGTACCGATAGCAGCCATTTTGTCAGCCAGTACCGATGGAGGCCATGTTGTCAGTCAGTACCCACGGATACCTATGACAATGCTCCGACCCGAGCTCCCTGCCAAGACGCCCCAAGAGGTTTTCTCCATATGCCGCATGCTCACTCTGACCATTTTTGTCAGCCAGAACCCTGGAGGATCCCTACGACGATGCCCCGAACCCAGATGCCTACCAAATGTTCTGGCGTGGTTTTCCTTGTGAGCTGCTAAATTAGAATACTAAGTAATTCCTTCTTAATAAAACTTGTATGTCATGCTCCCAAACTAGGCGCATACCCGTCAAGATGCCCCCCAGTCAGTGGCGGCCATGAGGCTAGCTAGTTCCCTACAACATGTGATTTCCATGTCGTCCCTCCCACAACGCCACACCAAGGATTTTTGTCCGTATGCTGTTAAAAGCTACTAATACCTCTATACTCACTGATTGGCTACGCGAAGCATCCGCCACCACCAGTCCTTGACCATGGTGCCACCCTATATCACACACACGCAAAGACGCATGTACACACATGCACACACACATGCACAGAAATATATGCCTGTACACATCATGTATGCACACACACATGCACACACAAGCATACACACACACTTACACGACTATGTGGCTGACCACATCACCCACACATGGACGTTCATGACTGACATAAGTATCGTAGTTTAACCATTTACATATCAGATCAATGGAAATTGTACCACAGTCCACCATGCTTCCTGTCCGCATCAGTGATGTCGATGATGAAACTGACGTCTGTAGATTACGTCATGGAAAGCTACTACCTAGCACTGTATGGGGTATCGTAGCGGGACCGAGCAACAGTGGCAAAACGTGTGTGCTTCTCAGCCTTCTGGAGGAACCCAATGGTCTTCGGTTCGAGAACATTTACCTATACTCGAAATCACTACAATAGCCAAAGTACCTACGACTAGTGCAAATACTATAAGCCGTGGACTGACTTCGATATTTTCCTTTTAGTGACAACGAACCGATCGTGCAGCCAAGTGATGCTTTACAAAACTCTGCGTTTATTTTCGACGATGTGGCATGTGATAAAAAGTCGAAAATGCAGCAGTATTTCGGCATGGGACGACATGTGGAGGTGGATTCGATTTACCTATGCCAAACTTATTCACTTATGCCTAAACAGCTTCTTCGTGACAATGACAATTCACTCGTTCTATTTAGTATGGATGACCTGAATTTACATCATTTCTACTCCGATCATGTTAATACTGATATGACATTCGATAGATTTAAATACATGTCTTCATGTTGCTGGTGCGAACCTCACGGTTTCCTAGTGATAGCAAAGGATTTTCCACTTCATAACGGGCGGTACCATAGGGGTTTCGATCAGTTCATTATCTATCATCAGTGAACTATGAGCTACGCCGTATCCAAGTTCGGCTATAGTGGCTTGAATCGTGCGCCGGACAGCTGTATTGCATCTACTATCGACGGACACTGCAGTTTCGGCGGGAAACGAGTCAAGAATCTCGGCGGGTCGATACATGATGGTGATGCTCCGAATGTATCCTTTGTCCGCAGCTTTACTTCGGAAGTGTTGCAGCCAGTGGCAGCACTTCAGGCCAGCATTGAGACGCATCTTCGCACACTATTGTCTGGTATGACACTGATCGCCGCTTTAGAGACCGCACTGAGTGGTGTGGGCGAGCGAATAGCCAGCAGAGTTCATACTGCCATGGCAACTGAATTACGCCCATTGTTCGAAGACGTTAAGAAACTGTCTGCTGTGGACGGGAAGCTCGCCACTGTGGAAGGCCGTCTCTTCGATACCAATATACTGACTACTAACATGGATTTGCAGCTTGGTACATTGATCGAACATGTGTCTTAACTGTCTGCTTTTACTACTGGTGATGCACTTGAAGCTGTGGAAAGACAACTGTTCGGCAACACGAATGTACTGTCTACTAAGATGGAGGCTCAGTTTCACAAATTATCTGCAGATGTACTGAAACTGAATGCTTTAGGTGGCAAGATTTCAGCTGTGGAGAAGAAAATTGTTGATGTGGATGAGCAAGTTGGCGTCAGAGTTCTTGCCGTTCTCGGTCTCGCTGCTAAACTAGACGACCACCTTAATGCCAAGACTGGGAGTGACACCATACTGCCCTCAATAAGTAAGAAGCTGGAAACGAACCTCGACGCTATGGAAGGACGTCTGTTCGTCAACACGAATGTGCTGTCTACCAAGACAACGACAATTATCACAGAGTCAGTTATGCCCTATTTTTATGAACTTTAATGTTTGTATGTTTCTCTTTACTCATAAAAAATGTAAAGTCCATAAAAGCAGTAAAGGAGATAAATAATGAGTTGAGTGGAGTGGATATATTTGGGCTGTAGTAGTTAGGAAATGGTGGTTCAAGTGCACCTGGCTGCTGGCTGCAAAGCCATAGCGACCATCTCGGATTTTCATTTTCTTTCCTTTTCCCCCTTATCATTTCCCTTTTTCCCTCAACAACATCAAAAATTTCCCCTTTTTCCTCCAAAACATCCAAAATTTCTCGAATTTCCCTCCGTACCAAAATTTTTATAAGTCACTCAGACTGAAAATAGCAAGTCCCCCAATTGGGGTTAAGTGAGTCTTTTTTTTTGGAAATGCGGGTTTGGGTCAACCTGAGATTCGTGCTCTATCATTCCATGTCAGCTCCATCCAACTTGTCTGAAGAATGTTCAAGTTCATTGCCCCATCATTCAACATCTCTCATTCCTTCCAGTCTCTCTCTACCATGTCCATTCTCTCTCACCTGCTCTATAACATGGGGGTTTTCTCATATTCCTTCCAATCTCCTTTATTTTCTCTTTTGTCTTATTTTCTCATGCTCCTTCATTCCTTCCTGTCTCTCACTCTCTCTTGTCCATTCTATACCTTGGTTTTTCTCATATTCCTTCCAGTCTCCTTTATTTTTTCTCTTGTCTTTTTTTCTTATGCTCTCTCATTTCTTCCTGTCTCTCTCACCTGCTCTTTCCCTTGGGGTTTCCTCATATTCCTTTCAGTTTCCTTTATTCGCTCTCTCTGGCCTTTTACATCATCCATCTTTAATTCTCGCGCCTGCTGTCCACGTAGGCTGCCGTAGGTGGCCATCTTTGATTCCCGAATCTGCAACCAGAGAGTGCTAAGCCATCTTTAATTTCCATGCCTACTGCACGTGTCAGCAGCTTAAGGTGGCCATATTTGACTATCGCATTTACCGCCAGAGTGTGTGAAGTTATACAGTTCGTGGCAGTTTTATCGCAGCCATTTTGTATGAGTAGGTTCACTCGTCGCCTGCAGGGGCACACTAGCATCGAGGAGTGTAGTTCAAAGAGTAACCACCAGGAGCACACTAGCATTGGGGAGTGTAGTTCAAAGAGTAACCATCTGGAGCACTAGGAATTTTTTTTAGTTGTTAGTCGTTTCTGAACTCAAAAAAGATGCTAGAGGCATGCAGAATCGTTCCAGCACACCTGGGGTCGGCAGTCGAGCATCTTGCCCACAAAACCACTGCGACATCTAGGAAAGTAGGATATAGTTATTACCATCCCAGGCATTCGGAAAGACCACCGACGTTATATATAAATCACCATTGCATGGTTAGGGGAATAAATAAAGTAAATACCTGCATCAGCTTATGCACTCACCAGGCAATAAATTTGCCATCGCGATAAAAAAGAGGATGTTCAATTGTTTATGATATAGTCATCGAATTCATAACATAGAAATCACCCCCCGATGCCGAAAAGGACCGCAGTGCAAGTATACCCTAAGCCATCGTATAAGCTTAGTTCGCTGTAATTCCCAAACTGTTTAAGATATATTCATCGAATTCATAATATATGCACCACCCCCGATGTCGAATCGGACGGTAGAGCAATTACGCCCTAATCCATCTTATAAGCATAGTTGACAATCATTTCCGAACCATTTAAGATATGGTCATCAAATTCATCACATAGGCATCATCATTGATGCTGAATATGACGGTAGAGACAATTGGGCCTTAAGCCCTCGTATAACCATAATTGGCTGCCATTCCCTAACTGTTTAATAAATAACCAACAAATTAGTAACATAGCTATCACCCCCGACGACAAAAAGTACCATAGGGTCAAGTATGGCCTAAACTCACTTATAAGCATAGTTGGCCACCATTTCCGAACTGTTTAAGATAGAGCCACCAAATTCATAACATGATGATGAAAATGTCCGCAGGGTCACGTACTTCCTAAGCTCATTTATAAGCATAGTTAGCTGTAATTTCCAGACTGTTTAAGATATATCCACCAAATTCATAACATAGCTATTACCTCTGTTGACGAAAATGTCAGCAGGGTCAAGTTTGCCCTAAGCTCACTTATAAGCAAGTTGGCTGTAATTTACTCACTGTTTAAGATGTAACCAACAAATTTACAACATAGTCATCACTCCCGACGACGAAAATTACCGCAGGGTAAAGTATGATCTATGCCCACTTATAAGCATAGTTGGCCTCCATTTCCGAACCGTTTAATATATAGTCATCAAATTCATAACATAGGCATCACACTTGCTGCTGAATATGGCAATAGAGACTATCATGCCTTAAGCCCTCGTATAAACATAGTCGGCTGTAATTTCCGAACTGTTTAAGAACAAATTTAAATCGTATGCATAGCTCCCAACATAGAACTGGGCAGCAGGGTCAATTATGCAATAATCTCTTTTATAAACATATATGCCTGTCATTTCCTATGCGTGAAAGCTACGACCGTTAAATTCATATCACTGGTATCATTCCTGGATGCAATCAATGCAATAAGGATAATTACGGCCCTGAGCCCTGTTTTAAGCATAGAAGGACGACATTTCTGAACTATTTAAGTTCGGCTAACATGTAACAGTCCTACATCTAAAGAAAATAGAGTCAGGTATACATATAATTGCATTGCAAGCATGTCGGAGTAGTTAGTAGTTACTAATGAATGTAGGAGTGAAGGGGACCTGAAATAGTGCACATATGTGCTGGTCTGTGCACACTCGTCAATCACCCACTACCATGCTCGTAGTCTGCTACTGCAGGTGTTATAATATATGTACTACTTTTTCCTGACAATGTCTGCACTTGTTTTTCAATTTCAATGAGTGCAAGGTGAAAAACTTCGTCATTGCATCTTGCTCGCGTGGTTATAGTAACAAACTTAAATTGAGAAATAACGGCATTGTTAGTAGACAGACACTGATCATAAACACTGAACAGAGTACTAACAATGTCATTTTTTGGTGCTAGAATCGCTCTTTTACATAGTCACTGGTCGTCATTTATATTTCTTCGTAGATCTGGGTAAACGATAACAATCAGTTCCGTATCACTCTGCACCAAATTATAAAAATTCCCCTGTTAGTGACACACAGCCATCTCCAATATTTAATAGTATATCAGCATAATGTCCTGGGTTAATGTCATTGTAGAGGTGCACTCTCGTATCTGTCGTCATGCTGAATTTCGTCAAGCTGAAATTCAGCGAAGTCATTAATATAAATGCAGGCTTGAAATTAAGACCAGCCACCAATGTCTGCTTCAATCGACCCAACCATGTCCATTCAAGGTGGAGGGCCCATGGAATCCGTGGGTTTAGCCACTATCGGTGAAACTGGTACACACGTGCAAGCTGAAATCCAAGAAAAATGTACATGCATGTACAATGCCATTAATATGGCCTGTGATAAATGCCAGCTTCAAAAGAAGCCCAGCCACCAATGTCTGCTTCAATTGGCCCAGCCATGTCCATTCAAGACCTAAAAGAAAGCTTGGGTCGTGCAGAGCCCATTTTACGAATTTCTAAATTATCGTACGAAATAACAATATATGTGCTGCAGAACCAATTATGGCACCACCCAACCATGTTCACTTAAGGCCGAAAGGTAAGCTTGGGTGGTACAGAGTCCATTATGGTATGAATTTCTGGATTATCGTGTGAAATATCGAAGTTATGGTATGCTGCTCCATAATCATGGTACATTATACCATATTTATAATAGGCAGAATATGAACCAAATGACTGTACCATAATTATAGTATGCTTTATGGTACCCCTTAATGTACCAACATAAATTTTTTTCCAGAGGGAATTAGATATTTTCTCAGGATAAAAAGTAGCCAATGTCACTTGCCGGTCCTCCAACTATATGTGCAAAAAAGTCACGTCGATCCGTTGCGATGTGAAAGAAGGACAAAGAAACACACTTTCGCATTTATAATATTAGTATAGATGTATATACACACATAAATAAAAATTGGCACGGGTAACATGCAACAACCATTCATACACGAAAAAAATAAGGAATACACATTTGCACTGCGAGCAAGACATATGTAGTCATGGAGCTTACAGCATAATTAATACATATAAATAAACAGATACACGAGGTCCAGCATCCTAAGACCTCGATAGCATGGGTAATCCTTAACAACAATCACACATACATTTGAGAAAATAAAGGTGTATACAATTGCACCAGAGCAAGGTGTAGGTAGTCACCAGTTACATTAAAACATGTACGAGTTAATACAAATAAACAACATCGGTTTAACAAGAGGGTCACGGGAACTGCATGTAAAAGATATGAAACCATTCTGTACATAAAAAATTGGCCACATTACTATAAACAAATACCGGTTGGTTCTGCAGGCCATAATAGTGATATCAATGTTACTAGTGCATCAAAAACTTTGGTAAAAAGCTGGAATGCTCGAGGACATGAATAGAGTATATGCTCACAAGGACCAACGTAAAAAAAAAATACAATGTACTAAGTGCGATACACATTACACGACTTGTAAAGACTGTGTTCCTTTGCTTGCTACGAAACAACATACATTAAAACCATTAGTCACGCAAGAGAGACTTCACTGCTGCGTGCTGATGCAAACAAATAAAAGAAAATACTTATGAAAGCAAATAGTTTTAAGCATTTATCAACCAATGCATATTGTGCGAGCATCGAGCACTTTATGTTATGTTAGGAGAAAAAAATTGCAATTGTGAAGTGCGGGAACGATAAGGACAACACTGCTACACACTGATGCAAACTGATATATAAATAAAATGTAACGGAAAAAGGTTATAATCACTTACCAACCATCGCAATCACATATTACACAAGTGTCGGGTGCTGTACTTTGCTTTAGACGATGCTAGACAAGACCAGACGATCCTGGTCAGTACAACAGAATAGCAAATTTCTTCCATACAAACCGAGTGAAACGAAACCGTCAAATTCAGAGTACAGCCAAAACTCACAACACTCGCAGCAGAATGCATCTGACCCGACCGACGTTGTGCGATCAACTAACATCTTGTGAATCTGTAAGGTTACTCTTTTCTCGGCAAGTCGAAGGGGTGGCACATAACAATATCCGAGAGAGATGTGTCAGGCTCCTTGGTGACAGACCAGCAGAGTTACACATGCACGTCCTTTTACGAGAGGAATTCAGTTATACAATACAAGGTAACAAGTTTTTCGTTTTAAATATGATATACATGTACTTATTTGAATACATACCATCTATAGTGCTATAACTGTAAGCACGTAATGAAACGAATTAGGCATGAATCGCTCGCTTGCAACAAATATTTATTAATATACAAATATCATTAAATGTACGAACTTTATAAAGACGAGTAGGAGACATCGCAAAACACATACATTTCAACTATGTATGTACTCTGCTTTTAGAAGACCCAAAAAATAAAGATAAGAGGTTTACCTTAACTAAAAAAACGGCGTAGCTGTTTCATACAGAGAAGACATGGAGGCCGCGAGGGCATCTCGTAGCTATCGATGTAAAATCAACAGAAACACAGACCGCAATGGCCTTTCCGTGCATAGTATACATTACCAACCAAGAAAGTAACTCGGCACTTACAATCTTGTAACTATACCACCCTTGACAAAACATACTTATTTTTACATACATTTTTGAAATTTTATAGGAAATAACTCATGTACACGGACGGCACTGGAGACAATGCGTCATCCTTGAAAATAAGGTATCGCAGGTTCAATCCCCTAGAGAGTCCAATAATTTTACAGATAAAAATACGTTATACACAATGAAAAATAATGTGTGTTATAGCTACATATTTAAGTATCGAGCGCATCTTGCAACAATCGCAATGAACTGTTTCTGCAAAAAATATTTTTGTACATGACCAATCTTAATGTATGTTATTCTCAAATACTTGCAGCCTGCCAGACATTTATTCTTAGACAATATATAAATTTAAAAAAAAAATATGTTATTTTTATTTTTTGTATTTATTTATATTCTTAAATAAATCACACATAAACATAATATGTCTTCCAATAAATCCCCTAGCTCTGAGTTCATCAATAATCGAATTTATTTCTTCACTGACAGAAATATGTCCTCTTCTTTGCAATGGAAACAACCCCCGCAGTCTATCAACCAGGTCATCAGAAAATAAGTAGGTAGACTTCACGTCACTCTTCACAGAAGGTTCGTGATACTTGTCTGCATGTATGTTCTTCCATGATGAATAGGTTGCGATATACCTCTAAGACAGAGTACAGGGTTCGAATCTACATTTATTCTGCCCCAACTTCAACCCTAATCTTCAACAACATATTAACGCTTTTGCTTTGCAGATGTCGGCACTTCATAATCAGTAGAATATGCATATTTCACATCATCGCCAGCAGTCCTGGAGGTCACATTTGCGTTCTCACATCCTGGTTAGTTGTATCATCTTCGTTTTTGACCTTACATGTTGGCGGTACATGTTTGTTGTTCACAAATTCCGAAGGTCCGTATGGCTCGCACTTTCCATAATGCATGTAAGCAGCACCCGTATTTCCTTCTTCACACACTGTTTTGGAACACGATGCAGGCCCTGGTAATTTTATGGGTGTTCGAACCGTCGTTAGTTTACACGACGAATCAGCAGGATGGCTAGCCATAACCTTGTCTTGCACCTATAAGTTCAATGCATGCTGTCTCATGCCAAGCAAAGGTGAATTACCTATACATCTATCAGTATGTCTCTTTAGATAATCACTTCTAATAATTGCTGCACCACATACACACAGGTGACAAAAGTCATGGGATAGCAATATGCAAATATACAGATGGCAGTAGTATCGCGTACAAAATGTACAAATGGGCAATGCATTGGTTGGGCGGCTTTCATTTGTAGTCAAGTGATTCATGCGAAAAGGTTTCTGATGTGATTATGGCCGCACGACGGGAATTAACAGACTTTGAACACGGAATGGTAGTTGGAGCTATACGCATGGGACATTCCATTTCGGAAATGGTTAGGGAATTCGACATTCCGAGATCCACAATGCCAAGAGTGTGCCGAGAATACCTAATTTCAGGCATAACTTCCCACCATGGACAATGCAGTGGCCGACCACCTGCACTTAATGACCGAGACCAACGACGTGTGCACAGAATGGTCAGTGTTAACAGACAAGAAACACTGCGTGAAATAACTGCAGGAATCAATGTGGGATGTACGACGGACGTGTCTGTTAGGACAGTGCGGCGAACTTTGGCTGTACTGGGCTATGCCAGCAGAAGATTGACTCGAGTGTCTTTACTAACAGCACACCATTGACTGCGGCGCCTCTCCTGAGCTCGTGGCCATATCGGTTGGACCCTAGACGACTGGAAAACCGTGGCTTGGTCAGATGAGTCCCGATTTCAGTTGGTAAGAGCTGATGGTAGGGTTCGAGTGTGGTGCAGACCCCACGAATCCATTGACCCAAGTTGTCAACAAGGAACTGTGCAAGCTGGTGGTGGGTCAATAATGGTGTGGGCTGTTTTTACATGGAATGGACTGGGTCCTCTGGTCCGACTGAACCGATCATTAACTGGAAAGGGTTATGTTCAGCTACTTGGAGACCACTTGCAGCCATTCATGGACTTCATGTACCTAAACAACGATGGAATTTTTATGGATGACAATGCGCTATGTCACCGGGCCACAACTGTTCGCGATTGGTTTGAAGAAGATTTTGGACAATTCTAGCGAATGATTTGGCCATCAAGATCGCCCGACATGAATCCCATGGAACATTTATGAGACATAATCTAGAAGTCACTTCGTGCACAAACTCCTGCACCGGCAACACTTTCGCAATTATGGGCCTCTATAGAGGCAACGTGGCTCAATATTTCTGCCGGGGACTTCCAACGACTTGTTGAGTCCATGCCATGCCGAGTTGCTGCACTTCGCCGGGCAAAAGGAGGTCTGACACGATATTAGGAGGTATCCAATGACTTTTGTCACCTCAGTGTATAGCACATGTTAGTATTCTGGAGGTCGGTTTCTTTGAACATTCGCTCTGTTCAAGGCGACATGCACTGCAACTTTTACTGAATGCCTTGCCACACAGTAACTGCATTGTTTTCCATGTAATTGTTAAACACTCGGTGAAGTTTTGCATTTTAAACAATCATACAAAATTAGAGTGTTATTTCATTCGAAATATAGCAATTACCTTTGTTGGCATTATGTTTATTACGCAATGTTGGCCCAACAAATGTTTTACCAAATATTGGCAGTATGTTTTCCATGTAACCAACACATCACCAACGATGAAAATTTATAAATTTTGTGTGTTAAAAACATACATTTTAAAATAAAATACAAAATTGTGGTTTTATTTCATCAGGAATATGGTAATCACCATTGTTGGCATAATGTTTGTTACACAATGTTGGCCCAGTGTAAGAATTAGTACCAATTACCAACTGTTGTATTCCCAACATTGACATGAAATATAACTGACTGATCATATTTTAAATAGAAATATCTCAGGTTATAAAGTACTTTCATACTCTAAAAAATACAAGAAAGTGGCACTGCTTTCATTCAAAGAGGCTGTTCTGTAGTTTTACATAAAAAGTTGGTTGCCCAACATTGGCTCATCAGAAAATTACATACATATTACGAACAGTATATTTACCAACATGTTACCAACCAAAAATCAACCATTTAAAATTACAATTGCAATAGGTTATAACATTTCTCTATATTGTTACATCATCGTCTGGAGTGTGCTAAGTAATCACTTAACATTTTCGTGGTAGGAAACTTTTATTGGCATTTTCCATTGAGCCAACTTTGTATTAATGTGTGCGCTCCAATCCAACATATAGCCAACCTTTCCAATGAAGTGTCAACTTAGATTGGTACTGGGAAGATTAGGTTGGGTTTTTGTTGGAAATCAATGTTGGCCCAACACACACATTTGCAAAACCCCAACTGTTGTCTTTCTCGCATTTATCCAGCATTCCACCAACACATTAAAATAACAACATTCTCTATTTTGAAAGTTTTTCGAAATCATTTCTTATATATGTGTTTTATTATATGTTTTAACATAATTTTCATTAAATATATTATGTTGGATTTGGTTGGCAAAAATTTTGTCCCAAAGTCACATTCTTGTTGGATTCCTACACAACATTTCCCAACCAATTTCCAATGTTGGCCCTACATATGTTGCTACTTGGGACTTGCAGTATTTTCTTGTTTTTTTCTTTTTTTAGTGACATAAATTTCTTGAGAGTGTTAAGTTACCTCACAAAATATGAATGATAGTAACTTTTGGCAAATGTCCATAACATAATGTTTACCCAACATAAAATACCATACCAAACCCCAACCATTGAGTTTCTAACATTGAAACTACATATAACCAACAAAACATATATCATAGAAAAATTATATCACATCTCGAAAAACCTTTATATTATTTATTGTAAAGGGAAGGGGCACTGTTTTCATCAAGAAATATTTTTTTTATAATTTGACATATGTTGGTTGAACATCACTAGCCCAACAGAAGAAAACATAACAATTACCAAAAGTATGTATCCTAACTTATTCCAACCATTTTCAAGTTAAAAATAATTACATTTGCAATATGTTCTGGCTTTATACGATTTAATGACATAATTTTCTTTGGAATGCTAAGTAATCTCACAAAATGTCCATGGTATAAATTTTTCGTAGACATATTACATAGGGCCAACGTTGTTTTAATATTCGTGTTCCAACCCAACGTTCAGCCAACCTTGAACTCTTGATTCCTTCATTCTGTTGGATTTGCGCGGAGGTGGTACACCGCCGTTGTGTGGTATACTGACTGCCACTTGGTGCAGAGTTCCCGTAATCGCTTTCTCCTGAACTGCTGTCCGTTGTCGGAGATGATTACCTTTGGGTAAACCCAGTGGGCGAATAAATCATTTTGCAATGCTCCCGCTACATTTTTGAGGTGTGAACTCGGGAGGGGATAAGCCTCGCACCACCTGGTGCACAAATCCTTCAGCATCAATAAAAATCTCTTCCCATTTGGGGCGCGGGGATATGGTCCCGTCAGGCCCAAGGTGATGGTCACGAAGGGTTTCTCTGGTACGCGGGGTTGCTGTTGAGTAACGCCATCGGTGCTGTGCGTTTTCAGGCGGCTACATGTTTCGAATACATGTACAAATTCCCGCACTTGTTGGGTAAGTTCTGGCCAGAAATAGTGGGCTAGTATGTTTCGCTTGGTTTGCGCAGCTCCCAGGTGTCCCGCCAGGTGGCTGGCATACAAGTGTTCCAGGACGAACGTTCGTCCCTCCTCTGGGACTTACTTTCTCCAGTTCACCTCTTCCCCTGCGGGCCGGGTCTCCAGGCGGTTATTGACTGCGCGCCAGTTGACCAACTGTTCTCTGGCACACTGCGCTTGGCGCTCTGCAATATCTGCGGACAGCTGTTGTGCGGCGAGTACTCGTTCGTAAACCGCATCACTTGTTAGGTCTTGGGTGGCATTGCTCGCGCCTATGGTATAGTGCTGTAGCCGAGCAACCGGCGGACTGTTTGGTGGTAATAGGACTTCCCACTCGTCTTCATCGCATGCTATTTCGGTTATACAGGGCACATAGGAAAGGATGTCGGCTTGTTGGTTTTCTTCGCCTGGAATGTGTTCCACCACGAAATCATAGGCCTGTTATAACATGGACCCACGTGTGAGTTTGCTGAGTACAGTGCGCATGTTATACAGCCACATTAAACACCGATTGTTGGTCCTCAATGTGAATCTTTGGTACTCTAGGTGTTGATGGTAGTATTTTAGTGCCCACACGATAGCCAAGCATCCCCCCTTGTTCATGTCGTAGTTGCGTTCACGTGGGGAAAACTTTGCGCTACTCTAGTCTATGACTCTGCATTCCCCATCATCATCGTATTGAAATAGAATGGCACCAAGATCCTCTTGAATGGCATATGTCTGCAGATATAAATACCTCTGGGGGTCTAAACGGGGCAGTTTGTCGCACTGTTGGAAACTGTGTTTGATTTCTTTGAACACGTTTTGGACATCGTCGTTCCATTGGAAACGCCATTGTGTTGATAACAGGGCGGTTAGTGGGGCTGTTAATGTGGCAAAGTCTTGTATGTAGTGCCTTAACCAGTTTATAAGCCCGAAACATTTTCGCAGTCGTTTGCGCGTGTTGGGTGCAGGATAGTCTTGAATTAGCCTCAATTGTTCGTGATTGGGCTGGATACCCTGGGCGTCAACCATTTGGCGCAGGTATTGAAGACATGTTTTCCCTCTATGATATTTTCCATTGGTGCATGTTAACCCATTGATAGCCAGTCGGTCCAAGACGAGGGTTAGATGTTGTACCTGTTCTTACCATATTTTTGACCAGAATACAATGTCGTCTAGGCATGCGATCGTAAAATTCCCTATCAGCCCATCCAGGAAGCGGACCACCATGCTCTGGAAGGTGGAGGGGGTGCATTTCAGGACAACAGTCATGGTGAAAAATTTAAAACGACCGTCGTCGGGGGCCGTGAGTGCGGTCTTGTGACTCTCTTCGGGCCATACTGGTACTTGCCAATAGCCGCTTCTCAGGTCAAGGGAAGATAAGATATTGGCGTCCCCTAACATGTTTAGTGCAGAGTTCACACAGATTAAGGGTGGGGGCGCATTTTCGATCACTTGGTTGAGTGAGCAGAAATCAGATGCAAAACCTTCAGTTCCCGTCTTTCTTGGGGGTCAGAGTGATAGCTGAGTTGTAATTGCTTTCCTAGGATTCTATTACTCCATCCCTAATCATTTCCTCGATTTGTTTATTAATGATCCTCAGGTGATAAGGATCATAATCACGAGGGGCGGACCAGAGGAGTTCAACTTTAGTGAGTGGTATCACATGTCCTGCCACGCTCGTTCTTTTAAGGGGGTCTGCCACGGCAAATACGCCCCGTCATTTGGTCCGCGGGTATGGCGGGTATGGCGTGGTCGAACGTGTCTAGTTGGACATATTGTTCGCTGTTTTCTCTGCGATGCCCTAGGTTGTACACCGTTCGCTGTACACTGTTCGCTGTTCGGTCAAACTGAAGTGAATGCAGTCCATGGCGATTTCAATAATGGCTGACATGCGCTCGGTACGCCCCTTGTCGAAGGGTGATGGTTGGGCGCGCGGTATCCCTCGAGCTGTGAAAGTGCCAGGCGCCAGTTCAGTGTTGAGCAATGAGATCGGGTCGTGGTTACTCACCCTAGGGGACTCGAGGTACACACTGTCAGATAATAGGAAAATGCGAGCTGTATGGCCACTGCGCACACCTGGATTAATGAACGCACTATTGGTTATATGAAAGATGATCATTTTATTCAACACTTTAACCAAAACAGACACGTGGTGACTGCGTGGTCGTACAAGGTAACACACTAATGGCTTACAATTAATTAAGGCGCGTGACGCTGCTCTCCCCTCGGTGCGATGTAACATAAAATACAAGTTATTTCGTGGATGATGTGATGATGCGATTACTGAGTGAGGTTGCAGCCTCAGAGGCTGGTACCGAGGTTCTTGTGAAACGAGAGACTTACCATGTCCGCCCGCGTTGAAGTGATGAAGCCTACTAGACTGAGAACTGCGCCGGCTCTCGCTACCTAAGCGCATCTGATGCCAAGCGGTGGAAAGATGAAACATAAATGCGACTTAAAATGCTAATGAGATGTAAGAAACTGATATACCTTAAATTAACATAATCAAACACAATTACCCTATACAACTTACATAGTAAAACACAATTACCCTTGCACAAATACACAATAAATCAGGGTTATATTAATATTAAATATTAGTATCGCAGCAGCCAATGTATTGCCAACTTTAATGTCACATATCCCTGGCTGGCTGGGTATGTGATGACTGTCTTTAAAACACAATAAATGTGATATAAATAAATATTGATTAGATGCACTGAACCAATAAATAATGATTAAATTATTAAGCTCTTGATAATTAATGACACTGGTGCAATTTACACACATGGACAAATACACTTGATAATTATGACACTGAATAAATACATATAACCCTAAATAACTATACTGATGCACTCCGATCGATTATGTCGCACTGATGTAATTATATTAGTGAACTCTGATTAACTACATAGCACTGAATAAACTATATTGACGAACGCTGATTGATTACATAACACTGAATACACTATCACTCTTGCCCACATGCCCGCTGGTGTGGTGCATCTGGAGTAGAGAACACTACGGTGGCAGTCACAGTGGGCACAAAGGTACCAGTGAACGCCTGGTTCACGTCATGGCATTGTGTTGTCTAAGCAACAGCACCCCTAGGATGAGGCCCCCTCGTATCTCGTCGGAGACGAGGGTGATGATGTCCATAGAACAGTCACTAATATGTATTTCCACTTGGACTTCACCCAAACATTCGCTGGTCCTGTTCAATGTGGCCAATTGTACGATTTTTTTGTCCCTGGTGATCAGCTGTTGGCCTATTAACTCCGCCGCACGAAGTTATGCGACGCAGCAGTATCGATTGATGCGATGATATTCCACTCATCCTAGCATATGGGTATTCTGATCAGCTGATCACTGACGGAGTTAACCTGGTCTAGGTAATGGTGGATCTGTTTGTTATTGGTAGTTTTGGAAGTTCTGGTCGTGACAATGGGGAAAGAGGGCAGCCCCAATTTGCCCTACTCCGCTTTGTCGCTTCCTTGCGGTTCACTCGCCCAGTACAGGCACATTTTGTGCCAGTGGTATTGTTCGTCCTTACATATGCGGCAGCGAGGCAGGATTGGTGGGTCCTTACCACTATTGACATCCCGGATTTTGGTATTGTCCTTTATGGCACTCTTCCCTTCGGACATCCGGATGTCCACAGTATTGCTCCGCGCCTCTGTCCGCCCTCCTCTGCTGCGCACATTAAAATTTTCCGCCTGCGCTTCTCCGTTTCTCGTGCTACACTCATGGCTGTTCTTAGGATGTGTTGTGTTCCGTTGAACACCATGGGCCGTAAGGCCAGTCGGTATTCGTGTCTCACCGTTTCCACGATCGTTTCGAGCACGTCTTCCTCCGGGAGAAGTGGATAATGTCTGTCTGCTAGACTTAACTTTCGGCTTACTAATATGTTCAGGTCTTCGGTGGCGCCTTATTCCTCGGTAAACAAGGCAACCTGTTGTTTAAACGTGGTATATGTGTTCGCGTGTTTGGCCATAAATTTGCATACGAATTGTCCTCAGGACATGTCGTGTTCTGTGGCGGACCCCCACCATGCTTTCGCTTCCCCGAGAAGTTGGTTACCGATGACACTCGCCCACTCTTCCTCGCTAACTCCATACCATTGTAATCGGGTAGTGCACTCTTTGAGGAACGCATGTGTGTCCTCAGCTGCCTGGCCAGAAAAGTTTGGAAGTGTCTGAAATTTGACGGGTAGCACGTAATTCCGCCCGGTTAGGCTTGTTCTGTACTGACGGGCTGATGCCCCAGTGTTTCGAACTGTGTCCTGCCGGCTCCTATAATTCCCTGCCATGCGGGCATGGGTGGCACGAGTTCCATTCGTTGGGTTTGTTGGTTATGTAATCTCAGCACAGGTTGGGTGAACACATCAATTTCTCTTTTTATTCGAGTGGGTTCCGGTATGGTCCTGTATTGGGCTGCATACTTTTGTTGATACTGTTTGCACTTAAACATTCCCTCGCGAACAGCCTGCCATTCCCCTGCGGACTCACATGTGGGGTGAAAATTCGTCTTACACTCTATGCAGTTTATGCACATATTTTTGGGGTTCTTCATATTTCTTTGTTAACACATGTACAACTCTTATCACAAAATTTCAAAAATATCGTTTGTGCACATCTTACTCTAATTGTCAAAGTGTTTAAAAAATGAAGTTCTCATTAATTGTCAGAAAGAACTTTTCCCTGGCAACATTTACATGAAGGTAATGTATCAAAATTCTTTGTAAATCATAATTATCAACATAGGCTTACTGGTGCCATTAAAACAACATAGTTTCTGTTTACCTGCCAGTTTGATTAAATATGGCATATATTAACTTAATTATCTGCAACTATTGTATTAGCTAAAAACTATATATGTTACAAAATACACAATTTACAATAATCACACTTCTCATCCAAATTTTAATAAAATTAAAACAGATATTTTCATTTTAATGTTTTAAAACAGTGGGAAACATCATAAATTACACTCAGTAATGGAATTGTCTCGCACTACAACAAATATAATTTTAATAAAATTAAGTGGTATTGCAATATAACATTACTTCCTCAAGCTATCTAAAAATATAAGTTTAGTGAACAATAGAAAGTAGTACGCCTAACTGTGAAGAATAGTGCTACCAGCATGAGAGTAGTTAAAGGGAAACCAGCATAAAACTGCTTTTTATTGTTACCATTCTGAAACAGTTGTTCCGATAATGTTTAATTTTCCAGAGGTTTTCTTTCGCAGTAAGTTTCACTCAAGCTAGCTTCTTTTTACTAAGATCTACTTCAGAACATTTCTGTATATACACTAACATACACTGAGGTGACAAAAGTCATGAGATAACAAAATGCAAATATAGAGATGGCAGTAGTATCGCGTACAAAATGTATAAATGGGCAGTGCATTGGTTGGGTTTTCATTTGTAGTCAAGTGATTCATGTGAAAAGGTTTCGGACATGATTATGGCCGCACGACAGGAATTAACAGACTTTGAACGCGGAATGGTAGTTGGAGATAGACGCATGGGACATTCCATTTGACCAAACACTAAAATATTTAAAAACAGCCCAACTAACACACAAAAATTTTCCACGTTTCACTGTTAATTACGCCCTAATGCTCGGCGGTTTAGGAAAAAACACCAAATTAAAATGAGCCCCATCATGGCTTCGAAGTCCTACAGGACAAGTGTGGCAGTTAAACTATGTGGAGAATTCTTGTAGGCGACACAGTCAGGCGACGGCAAAGCATAGAATAGGAAGAGCTCGAGCCGTTCAATGGCTTAAATAAACTACCTTAATTGTATAAAAAATTATGATGCACGAGCGGAGGGTAAATCGAGAGGTGGGGAGAGAGGCGGGAAAAGGAGAGGATCAGAACCGAGCAAAGAGTATACCACTGCATAGAGTTGAAAGCAAATAAAATGTCTTGCGCGACGGGCGCCAGCGTCGCAACACAATGAAGGATATGGGTCAGGAAAAGTGCTATATTGCATTTATTTTCATAATTGTCATCATGATAAGATTTCTAATTGTCATAAGGCTTCAACTTCTCCTATAAGTAATTTTTTGAGCATGTGCATGTCTTCGCAATGCTTCTAGAGTTAGTCCTAATACATTTATAAAATTCATGTACAATTAAAAAAAATTAATTTAGTTACAACATTTTAATTGTTGGTGATTAATTCAAATGAAGAATTGCAACACTGTTGTTATTAATAACAGTCTCATTATAAGTACTACAGCTAAATGTACTAACAGTTAAAAGATTAAACAGCTGTCACAAACACATACTAGCACATAGAATGATGAAAACAAAGCACAAACAATTGTGTGTATTGAAGTTATGACGGTGTATTTGTTGTAAAATAGCGAATTTGAAGAATTAGTGTACATTTTTATTAATCAATATGACTACAAGTGGTACTAACTAATAACATGGTAAACAGCTAACACATAATACACTGTAGCACACTAAAGTAATCAAAACGAACCATAGGATGCATAACAAAAATAAAATAACAACAGTAACAGGGAATGTTTCCACACTATTTGAAATAAAACCAAAATTATACATAATAATTCAAAATAATCATCACAAGAAGTGCATACAAATAACGAAAAACAAAATTTTGTCTGAAATGTGTATTTTTGCTGCACTGTTAATTGAATAATTGTGTTCATAAGGATATGCCTTAAATCAATATACTCAAAATCTTTACAAATCGTTTACTTACCAAAAAGTACACTAAAAGTACAACTATATTAAGCAATGCTACACATTATTATATTTTAAATACTGCTAATAAGAGTAATTGAAGTGTTTCATCGCCAAAAATAAATACTGCCTACTTGCTTTCACATTCACCAGTGTTCTCATTGGGAATGTTGTCTCCTTTCGTCTGAGGAGTAGGCATATATTGGTAAAACTTGTGATGCACACTTGGAATTATTCTATTACATAAGATAAAACGTTCTTCTTCTTTTCAGATGAGATACATGGCCGTGTAGTGAATAGGCAGGAGTGAGTGAGAAATTCTCCAAGGGGCAACCTCATCGACATCGCCTAAGTTTGAAGGTTTTGAAATCATGTCTTTCAAAATATGTCTTGTAAAATAAAATGTATTCGTGATCCTTTTGGCTTGTAACACACGCATGTCATTTCATGTCACATCATCTCCATTTCCATCTACATTGAAATTGCTTCCCATTTCAGCTGATAATTTCAAACAGTCATGAAATCCATTGAAGTTAATTTCTCTAACATCATAAAATGTCCCTGGATTTTTCCAAACTGTACAATTCCAGTCCATGGTGAAGGTATAAAAAGTGTCATTTTTCAAAGCTATCTTTTTTTTGTGTTTAGATACAATAATGATTGAATCCCCAGCATTATGTGTGTCCTACAACTAAAGATTTGTGTGTGATGGACTCTACCTTCTGGAATGTCTGGGTGGCAAACATATACATTGTAGTGTAGTTGCCTTATGTTTAGATTGAGCCCTGAGAGAGAGGCATTAGAGCATGAGTAATTAAGTAAGCATAATCATATACACAGACACAACACAATCCCACAAAGACATGACAAACAGCAAAATAAATCACATAGTTTGTGTGAAATAAAATACAACTCTTTAAGTACTGAAGCATCAACACTATGTGTCTAAATATGACCAATGTTGGTGTCTGACAGGTTGAAATGATAAAGTGTAAAGGGGTACAGACACAATAATATATTTTGCATTATTAAAGAGAGAAAATTCAGTTTATTCAGTATGATCTTAAAAATAGATATTTTTCTCTATATGAAAATATTTATTGCCTGATCCGTTTCTGTAAACTGTAGATATATATTATTCCCAACAGTGTAGTTTCTCTGCATTTCTGTATCTTAAAAAAACGTGTTACAAAAATTTTTATTTGTTAAAAAAATAATTTAGCGCATCTTTTAACTAGCTTCAGTTTAGGTAGTACACATTGAACTTTCTCAGAGTGAAAGGGTCTTAAGACTTGGTCACACATTTAAATTATACTCGTGGAGAAATATCGCCTGACAATTTTCAGTAATGAAATGAAAGTCAATGGATGTCTATATTTTACCAGGCATTCTTACAAGGACGTCACACATTTCTTTCTTCTTTTTTCTTGATTAATATTCTGGGCTACTTTTACTACCTTGCCCGCGTAAACAAACACTGCCACTCATCATGAAGTGTTTTATCCTCAGCTTGAAGAATTTATTTCATAAGTTAAACAAAATATAAGGGAGTCGCACCTTTTGCGTACGCTCACCCTTCATGTTCGAAAAGACAATTCCTTTTTGAAAAGGCCGTATCCTTGAAAACGTCTCTCAGAACATCACGGGAATAAAAGCAAAATTTACTTACACATTTAAACAACAGGATAAAATATTACAAAACACCTTTAAATACAAATTATATAATATTCATATACATATGTAACGTGAATTAATTCGAATAAGTTATGTTGAAATACAGAGTGAGTATAAAAGAATACCCCAAATTTAAAGGCTTATAATATCAAAACCAAACACCCTACAACCTTGATTGACCAATCAAATGAACCGTGGAACCATGAAGTTTGTTTGCCATACGTTCATAAATGTTCAAAATGACCACCATGAGCGTCCCGATGACATCTACGCGATAATCATACTCGTTCCGAGCTCTTGTCAGCATGTCCGGTGTTACGGTTTGGATGGTGTTCGTAACTCTTGGTTTGAAGTGGTGAGGGGGTAGCGAGCTCGCATTCGACACGTCAATGTAAAAGGGACGGTCTGATATTTTCTTTATGGTGCGCCACCCCATTGGCACCTAGCTGTTCGCGGATACGAACGAGACGTTGCCGCAACGACGGATTGGTCAAGAAGCACTTGGTGACCAGGCTCTTCATCACTGGCGCCCAAGAAGCTGGGATCTTACCCCGTGCGGTTTTTTTCTATGGAGGTACATAAAGGATCAAATGTTTAGTCCACCATTGCCGGCTAACATTGACGACCTCAAAACGGGAATTACGGTCGCCATCCAAACCGTAACACCGGAAATGCTGACAAGAGTGTGGAACGACTTTGATTATCACGTAGATTTCGTTCGGGCCGCTCGTGGTGGTCGCATTGATGGTAAACACTTCACGATTCCACGGTTCATTTGATTGGTCAATCAAGGTTGTAGATTTTTTGGTTTTGATATTATAGACATTCAAAGTTGGGGTATTCTTTTATACTCTGAAAAACATTTAAATAAATGTATTTTAAAATTCTAGTTAAAATAATATACTATAAAAATATAACATTTGAAATAGTTCAGAAGTTTAAAATATAAAATATCATGATGTTTTGGTATATTCAGAACAACTTTTCTTTTGTGAAAAATAAAACCTATAACCAATGTTTACAAAACGAAAGTAAACTCGTCTTAGTGCAAAAACGGTCAAAATACAACTTTTAACTTAGCATATAAATAAATCACATACTTGAAAATAAAATAATTTAACAATATTCTAAGCTTGCCAGATGCCTTAGCAGCTAGGAATTTTTTTTTGTTCTGAGCAGATAAATTATTGCTGTAAAATATAATATTGTTACAGTCGGTATACTTTATGTACTCATACACACATTATGTAATTCCTATTGCTCCTTTGTTTCCAGATGCCTCATTCCAAAGGTAACAATAGCCATTATTTGATGTGTTGTCAAATATTGTAAAATTATAAACGTTAAGTCCTCTCTTATAGTAAAATACGGATAAATCACCGTATGGTGTAAGAAGTACTGACTACAAGTCAGTCACATACTCTTATTTGGATGTTTTAGAGGCCCATTTCCACATCAACCCTTTTCATTTCCATTGATAATTGTTTGATTTTAATTTGGTCCTGATATCTACCTTCCAGCTACACCTTTTTCTCATCAGTGGCATTATTATATTGCTCGCAAATTACACACTTGTTCTTTTTAGGCGTGAAGAACCCTAAATTAAATTCGTTATTGAAGACTCATGCGTATGTGTGTTCTTTAGCATATGACTCGTTCTTTATTCTACATTTTTTTTCTTTATACAGCCAGTACATTTGAGAAATCAATATTCTCCCATGTAAGTAAAATCTTAGTGTCTGAGCATGAAGTAGTGGCTTTCTATTACACAGAAGGATTTTTTTGTGACTGCGAATCCCTTCTAATATAATATCATTTAATATTATTTGATTGCTGTGCTTACCACGAATGTGTAGACCTACAATGGCGAGTTGATACAACTTTCCCCTTGCTGTATTAGCATATCTTAGTTACCACAAGTAGTATACTTATGTTCCTTCTAAGACAGGTTTCATTATTCAGAATTTCGGATTACAAGCATGCGAAAATGTCACAGGTGGCAGGCGGCCTGGGGCAGCCATGTTGTGATGGCACCCAAGTAGATATAAAATGCCGATTTGATCGCAGCGCTGGCGTACCATAGCTTTTAACCATCCATTTTCAAACCAATTTAAAAAACTAATGGGTTAAAAATACCCACCCATTTTCAAACCAATTTCAAAAGACAATAAATTAAAAATACCCATCCATTTTCAAACCACTTTTAAAAGCTAATGGATTAAAAATACCCATCTGTTTTCAGCCCACTTAAAAAAACTAAAGGGTAAAAAATACCCATCCATTTTCATCCCACTTTTAAAAGATAATGAATTAAAAATACCCATCCGTTTTTAAACCACTTTTAAAAGCTAATGGATTAAAAATACTCATTAGTTTTCAAACAATTTTTAAAAGCTAATCGATTAAAAATACCCATCCATTTTCAACCCACTTTTGAATACAAATGGGTTAAAAAATACCCATCAGTCTTCAACCCACTTTTGAAAACTAATGGGTTAAAAATACTCATCCATTTTCAACCCACTTTTGAAAACTAATGGGTTAAAAATACCCATCCATCTTAAACCCACTTTTGAAAAATAATGGATTAAAAATAACCATCTGTCTTCAACGAACTTTTAAAAACTAATGGGTTAAAAATACCCATCCCTTTTCAGCCCACTTCTAAAACTAGTTGTTTGAAAAGAACCATAAATTATGATGATACCGATTTGGGCGCAGGCGTGTACAGTGCAAAAAAAGAAGCGTTAAAATTTGCGTTTAGAAAAAGGCGCTTAGAAAAAGGTGCTCTAAGAATTAGCAGCAAGACATTTTTTTTATTTAAAGAAATGAAAATGTATAATAAAGAACAAAACATGTATCAGTTGCTAAATGCATTAAACAGCACCCACCATTTTATGAAACTTTCCGACCTCACAATAGGGCAGTCCTGCCCCATAAACCACACTGAAATAAAAGAAACCAAATACGGTCTCAAAGTTGTAGTTACTTCAGGAAATTTTAAGGTGACCTTACCATACAGATATGTACAGATTATCAGTACAAAAGTGTTAAGTGATGTTAATTGGGGAGGCACAAGCTTTGTGTATAAAGGAATGGAAATAAGTGGTGACACACAAAGGTATTCTATTCTGTTTGTAAGAGAGTAAATGCATGTATTCGCATAATTAGGCATCAGTTTAATTTAATTTGCATTCATATCTCTATAAAGTTTTAATGATTGTGAAACCATTAAAACACAATTACCGCTCTGACTTGGAAAAGGTGCTGCAACATAGCCTAATTAAAAGTTTGGATATGCACCTCGAAATTCGACATATTAAAGTAGGTGAAACACCTAATTCTTTTTCTAAATCTTTCATTGCGCTTTCTATAGAAATATTATCCATCTTTATTATATTACAAGAAAAAATTTGAAAAGAAATACGGTCAACTTAATGCCTTGCCAGGGACCTTTTTTTAATTTTATTACGGCCTAATTTGACGCCAACAAAACTCAGTTTTTTCGAAAAACTCCCCCAAATCACCCCTCGGCCAGCCTTTTTTTAAGTGGTGAGGTGGAGGAGTTTTTTTCATTTCTAGTACCCCCTCTCAGATGGTGTGGTGCCTTCACCATCCGAGATTACCCAGCTATACATCTGATACAATACTGACTACTGTAGAGAGTATTTTTGCTGGGCTTTAAGAGGTACCATATATTTGCATCTGCTACTCCTAGACATCTGCTAAGACAACGAGCATTAATTTTACTAGCTCAAATTTGGAACGGCTTGGTTGATAAACATACAGTGTGGATGCGGGCGCCTTCACACCCACACTGTACATTTATCCGCTCAGCCCGGGATTTGAACCCATGAACCTTGCGTTAAGAGTCGGATGTCTTACCACTGAGCAAAACTGGCAAGATGCTAGGCGAGGTTCTTCATACAATTTATACAGCGAATCGTGTCGAATTGTTTAATGAATCACGTCTAGAGCGCGGATACATTGGCCTCGACCACATCCTGGTTCACATATTACTTCACCGATAGCAGTCGCAGATGGTGAGTCCATATGAGGGAAACCTGTTTCTACACCAACAGAATGCAAGCTGTGTGTTGAAGTCAGATACACGATGCAATTGCATTTATCAACGAACCTGGCCTATATTCTTTAGTTTTTTATTAATATGAAACTTTAATGGTTTAAATAACCATTAAAGTTATTAAATGAGTACTTCCTACCTAAAATACCTTTTTCTCTAATAGAAAAATAAGTATCTACAGTCTCATCTCAAAGACCACAGTTCGTTCTGATGAATCAAAATTTATTAACTTACCTTTGTCATCCTTAATTTCAAATATTATTTCCTTTACTTGAGTTGTTTGCACGGGAAAAAATAATGGATAAGCAGGTTTGTAATAGATTGTGTCACCAAATACAAATGTCGTCCTTGGTTTAAATGTAGCGATTATGCTAGTTTCTCTGTGGTTATATTAATAATGTTTAAATATACCATTAGCTATATTACAGTGCATGTTTTTTTTGTTTCAAAGATAACAAATTTTGGAATTGTGTTTCCGTAATGGTGCTTGTTTGCTTTCAGGATTTTATTTTCTGTGAAACCCAAAAATTCTCCTATCGAACCCCATTTTCCAAACTGTAAATCACATTTTACTTTCACCCTGTTTGTTGTCTTATCCAGCTCGAGGGATATGCTATTATTTTCTCTCCCACCCATTGGAACTATATTAAATGGGGGAATTGTCTTGATCGTTTTTACAAGATATTTTAAACTATATTGGCCAACTGGAATTTCAACTGATGTTTCCATACCACCCAGGTCTTTAAAATAGAGCCTCTTTTTCACAAGGGTAATGGTGTGTGTTAGGTATGCAGTATAGAACTGAACTAAAGCCACTGAGTGCTCCTCTATCTCTAAAGGATCATGTAGTCTTTTCTTCAACACTGATTTGTTATCTGTTAACTTGAATACTTTACTCATTTATTACAACAAAAAATCTATTAAATAAACGAATAATCCAAGAAACATGCAACAGGTAGACTGGGATATTAAAATAAGGATACCAGACAAAAATGTATTGACAAAAGGACATGGAGAATTAATGCCTAATAATATTAGATGTTTGATAGTAGGTCCTAGAAATTGTGAAAAAAAAAACACTTATGATTGATAATGTTATATATTCCCCAGGATGGTTGGACTTTGGTACTCTATGTGTGTTCAAAAAGTCTGAACCAACCAAAATATATCACTTTAAAGGAAGATACAGAGGTAACAGCAAAATCAATAACTGAACCAATAGCGTACTTCTTCCCTACAAATGAAGAAATGGTTACTGTGGATGAATGTTGTTAAGGCTCTGTTGTGGTTTTTGATGACATCATACTTTAAAAACAGGACAAAGTAAGAGATTTCTTCACTCGCAGTAGGCACAAAGGTATTGATTGTTTCTATTTAGCTCAGATATACTCAAAAATGCCTAAACTGCTTATAAGAGACAATGCCAATTTTCTTTGCATATTCAGACAAGATGATACAAATCTTAAACATATTCATAGCGATTTCGTTGGTGGTGATATTCCATTTGAGAAATATAGGGAGACTTGTTTAAAATGTTGGGATAAGGAATATGGTTTTGTTACAATAGATACGACTCGTAAGTTGAATAATGGCAAGTATCGTAATAAAATGAAAGATTTTTTAAATCCTTATATTATTAGCACATTTTCCTTTGCTTTTAATGGAAGTGTTTCCATTAAAAACTAACAGACTCTGCTCTTTTTTAAAATATATTTATATACCATAACTATTTCAAAAACACAACTGTTCCTTCAGATAAACTGAAAGTTTTTGGAATTTTAAAAAATATCTTATCATCGGGCATTACATCGAAAGACTGATATACGTTTACGTTTTTCAAATTATGGTATAATTTGATAATTCCTTTATAATCCTCTGATTTTATTATCTCATTTACTATTCCACTCCTCATAAAAATGTATTGTGTTTGATTATTACCCAGGTAAAATGATTTGTCCTTTGAACTGTATTTCCCGACTAAACGAATAATGTCAATTCTGTTGGACTGATAGTACTTTAATTGACTGCATCATTTGGAGCAATAGGATTCCCCACATTTCTGAGCCTTTTGTTTTTAAAATCTATATTATTATCTTCTTCCAAGTAGGTAAGAAAGGCTTTATCCAAGGATCTTTTATTTATTGTCAGTGTGGTTATAAAGTCACTGAACTGTGGGTGGGAAACAAAATTGATCTTCTCAGTAGTTGTATCATTATCCCGGTGTTCTTTAATTTGATCTTCAATCCAAGAGGTCATTAATGCATTTCCACATATATCCATCGTTTATTAATAGTAAAATAATGTTTGGAATTAAAAATTATGTGAAACATGATTTAGCACAATGACACACAAATGGCCACAAATTACTTGGTGGAAATTTTGAATTCTGGTATCTTTATAAATAATTTTACCCCCGAGATACGCAATCAATTTCCGGGGTGGATCTCCACAAAATGAGTCGAAAAAATATTTTTTATTGGATTCTTTCCAGTAGCATACCCAGTGTGTTCCAGAGTTTTTGAAACATTTAGGTTGACAATCCCACATTCCTTATCGAGTAGCGTGTTAGGTAGCTTATCAATCATAAATACACCTCGAAAATTTTTAATGTTTAATTTTTTAACCATTTTATCAATATCAAAGTTACTGAGTGAAGTTACTGCTTTTTTTTTTTGGCATTCTTTACCCCCTTATCTTGTTTTTCCATTGCTAAATTATGTCTATTTTGTTCTTCCAATTCCTGGTTTCTCTTCTTAGCATTAACTACTGATGTAGCGATAGATGAGGCACCTCCTGCCAATGCCCCTAGAGCTCCCAATGCTGCAAAAATCAAAGGTAAAAATCCACCCTTGTGAGATGTCAAACCATTTCCAGTCTTCATTTCCTTAGACACTATCTTAAGCTATGGAGTTGAGACTGTGATAGTCATACTTTTGCCTTCCTTCAATTTCTTGTTTTTGCGTTCCAGTTGGTCTTTCGTCAGGAAAGAATCAATATTCAAACCCTCCAGCTCCTCGCTAGAAACTTGAAATGCGATGTTTTTTACTTTCATTTATTATACCTAATATTTTAAAATTTTATTTTAATTCTCCAGCCCAGCTTACGTTTAATATGCATCGCAGATCCAGTAACATCAGCCCAAAATTTCTCATTGAGATCAGCATCTGAGCTTAACAATCTTTTGAATGCCTTCTTTTCCAGTTCTTTATCAGCTACGCGTCTTTCAGCTAGATCTTTATAGTGATGATAAGCTATACCATACTCCATTGCAGCCTCATTTAATGGATTAACAGGTTTATCACCTCTCTCAAGTCTCTCTTTTAGTCTGGTACCTGGGGCTAGGAATTTATAGCCTGGTGCATGCAACACAAAAGGTAGAGCATTATTATGTAATTGAGTAATCCTTTTCCATGATGCTCCGACTCCCAGAAAGAAGGGGGTATTGTGTTTAACACTCGTATCAGGTATGGTATAACTTTTGGATTATTCACAATAAAGTCACTAAACTTGCTGTTGAGCATATCCATTATTCCGACCTTCTCATTGTAATAGTTATCATTTCCAGCATTCTCTTCGCCATAAATAACGAGAAGCCTATCAATGAGCTTCCTAACATCATCCATCCATATGTATTCTTTGGGATATCCTGTATATGCCTTTATACCTGTTCCTGTACGAGGAGAGTAACGGTTTGTCTTTATCATATCGTACACTGGTCTAACGATAGTTTTCCATTTATCGCCCTTGCTTGATTTTGGTGTTCCCAATTTGGGGTCATTCTTTTGAAAAACTGCATTTGTATCTGTTAGAATATGACTATAGTTTTCATAGTCGGTTGCAGTGTAGTCACTTTCTGATACATCCTTACGAGTTAGTAATTTCAGCAAACCATCAGTTCCAATGTATGTTCGATCTTTTACAGTAAGTCGGTCATTGTTGAATATTACTTCGCTATGGCCAATATACATTTTGCTTCATTCAGGCCTTAGTCCAAAAACATGGTCATCGCAGTTATTCAAGAATTCAGTCACTTTCTCTCCAATAAATGGTGTTCTATAGTTAGTTAACGGAACAATATCGTTTTTCAAACGCTCCAACGCCTTAACGTCATCGTCATAGCGTTCAATGCCATCGTCACCGGTGTCTGCTTTACCAAAAAGATTACTCTCAAATGAAGTTTCCGTAGGCGTTCGTGGGTAGTACAAATTCTTTACAGCAAATGGAACAAGTTTCTTGATTAGGTTCTTATTCTCGTTAGTTACGTGCTCAACTTTTTGTCCCAAGTCCTCTATCGCATCTATCAAAGGTTGCTCCTGTCTTTTATTTTTATCATACTCGTCTTTATGTAGTTTCCGGAAGGCTTTAGTTTTTTCAATTAGTTGTTTTCTTCTCTCTATATTCATTTTAGCTTGTTCTTTGGTAATCATTTATTAAATATATAATTAATATTGGTTACTTAAATGTGTACTGTCTTAAGTGTAGGAAGCATACACTAAGTGATAAGGTTTCATATGAACTTACAAATAATGCAAGAATTAAATGTGTTTGTAGATGTTGTGGTACCAATAAGTCAATGTTCACTGGTGGGAGTATAAAAGACGATATTGCAAATGAAATTCATAAAACAATGCGAAAAAATTTCCCCAGGAGGGCTGTTCTATCTTTTGGCATCGACAGTCTCTGGCAGGCTGACTTGGTTGAGATGGACTCTGGATCATTAAAAGGTATACACATACTTAACAAATGGTTTAAGTATATGTTGACCGTGATTGATGTTTTTTCCAAGTATGCATGGACAACACCTGTCAAAGATAAAACAGGTGAAAATGTTACTTTAGCATTTAAAACTATTTTGAATGGCCGCAGTCCTATGCATAATTCTTGGGTTGATAAGAAAAGTGTAGTTGTTAAAAAAAAAACAAATTTTTTTTCTATATAATAAATGACTATGCAAAAAATTGAAAGCTATCAACGTCAGTCGTTTCCACCCTAACGACCAGACAAAAAACAATTAAAACGAATACAACAAGCGCATTGAGTTTGATATTCCTGTTGGCGATGCATTTACACATCCGAATGAGACGTATGTGTACCAACAGTATAAGCTAACTAAAAGAGATACAAATGCGGGTTATGACAAACTTCAACTATTGACCTTCGTGATAATTACTTCACATTCCAGTTCTCAAGAGTAGAGATCTCTAAGCATGGCAATATAATTGTAAGTATTGACAATCCTGGCATCGCTTCGACTATGATGCATGCATTGCTTAGCTCAGAATCGGAATCATCATACTTGCAACTAGCAGAGTTAGAAAAAGGCAAATATTTTAAGGCAGATGAATATAATGAACTTGTATATCCATTAAGTTATTTGTTTGGGTTTATGAGGGATTGTAATGAAATATTCTGGAAAGGCGGGTACAAGATTACATTCATTCGAAATTCTCATGATGATGTGCCCGCCCGGCTTCCAGCCTCGCATTCCAGCACCCCAGAATGTGTCCGGAGGACTGGGAGAGACACTCCAAGACTTGGGCTCGCTCATGCGATTCCTGTCCGAGTGTAATTTTTCAGTCATTCTGGCACATTTCCAGCCCTACATGGCTCGCTGCCAAGCAATTACAAACCCACAGGAAAAAACCTTTTTTCTTCTGGAAGCCCTCAGCTCATTCCCACAGGTTGATTCAAATTTTTATATCCTTCCCTCAGTCTTCCAGAAACTCCTAGCAGTTTAAATAGAAAAACACAAACTCTGACAAGCTAAAATCACGCGAATATAACCGAATTTAATTTACTGCGGCACTGCCATTTTACTGAATAAAACCATTAATTACCTTAAGTAATTTTTACAAAACACTAAGCCAAAGCCTTCAAAGACCGCACGATCTCTTGCTACTTATAAAAAAAAAAAATTTCAAAATTTAATTTTTGAATTTTCAAATCACCAGTTAACCTATAAACGGGTCACTTAAAAATAATTCAAGTTATTTCGGACTTTTTAAACATAACAACCTTTCGTTCTACCCAACTCGCGCCATTGAAATAAAACATTTAATTTTCCCGACACACTACTTGAATTCACCAGGTATCTCGTGTCACACTCTCCAGCGCGGCCATCTTGTGCGCGGCTGCGGGAGCCCAGCCATTGGCGGGAGCCTCGGCCAATCACGGACCTCTCACCTCGTGGATTCAAAATTGCTATTTCTTACTCGTTTTTCAAGCGATATTTATTAAACTACGGACTTTTTTCATAAAAATACTCAACAAAAACAAAATTACGACTGTTTTTAAACCTAAAATACATGCCCTCAGCGCCTCTACGCGAAATATACTCGACTTAAGCGGTGTTTTTACACCCAAAATTTATCGCTCGTCTTAGCAGCCCACTCATACAACCAAATCATATTATAAAATACAGTTAACTTCACAAACCATACACATTTCTGAAATTAAATAACTCAATATGGCTTTCTACACTGTATTTTGCAAATAATTTCTTCCTGTAACATTTTAAATACCAGTTACCCTCAGTAACTGGTACAGGAAAATTAAAATCATCTAATAAGAGCAAACTCTTTTTTCACACTCAATCTCAGAACTTTCTTTGTGTCACGAACTTGCAAACTTAACATAACTTAACCAAACTTTGGCTATTAAAATTAATTTTAATTTTAATTGCAAAAAAGAAAAAACCTGTAACGTTTCAAAATTCTTGTATTAATTTTAACATTCCCCCACTTATCGTCAAACCTAACTAAAGTAGAATCACCAACCAGGCAGTGCTGCCTCCCTCCTCTCCTCCTGTACAGGCAGGGGAAGGGGAGGGAAATATTCTAAAACACCTGAGCCAATCTGGGGAAACTCAGTCGGCCCATAAAGATAAATGTTAGCTGCAGAGGGCAACCTCTGTATCTACAGTTTGGGAGGGTGCAGGGAGTTGGGAGGGGCCCAATCTAGCTCCTTCCTAATCTCCCTGCGTGCTATGAAAAACCCCATTGGGTGGTAATAGGCCCCTCACGGGGCCTGGTCTACCCCCGCTCTGAGCTTCGGCAGTGATGAACAATGGCGGTGGCTCATGATGATGTTTCTATTTACAGAAGACCTAAATCACCAGCAGATGGATCTCGTGATATTATCCCAGATGCTGGTGAAGTTGTTATTGAGAAAATGGAAATACTGTGGCCAATTGTTGAATACGAGCCTAATTATGGAGACGAAATTAAAGCAAAACTACACAAATTACACAAAATTCCCATAAGTTTCAATTATTGGCAATGTCTTGAAAAACCTGTACCTACTGGTCCAAATTCATTCCAGTTTGATATAAAGTATCAGTTCAATTCAATCCAATTATATATGCCTGACTTTGTCATTGTTGTCTTTCAGCTAAACAGAAAAGAAAATGCTGATCAAAACAAATATGGTTCAATTTTTGACCATTGTCATGTTAAAAATATTTCTATTAAGAATGGAAGGAATGAAGTGTTCCCCAAAGAGAATTGGAACCTGGATATCGAGGATAAAATTTTCGATAAGATGTACATTCCCTACAATGATTTTATAAATTTAAAGACCAAACTAGATACTCCTTACCGTAACAATGAACTATATTATAACCCTGATGCATATGTTTCTAGGAGACCATTGTATATTGTTGATTGTTCTTACAGAAAAACCTATATTGTAAAGGATCGAACTAATCTGAATCTTACAGTTTATTTTAATAAGCCAATCGAAGCTACAACTTTTTGCAATGTGGTAATAATAAGCCAAAGAAACCTAATTTATGATGTTAAAAGTGAAAGAATCACTGAAGCTAACTAGTGCGCAAACATGTATGGTTATTAGTTTTTAGTGGGTCATTTCCCATTAAAAACATTTATTTTAAAGATTCGATAATTAAAAACAAAATATTAATGACATACATGAATACAGCATCAGTCCATGCAGTCTGACAAACATTATTAAAGGTGGTGATCGTATATATATTTCATAGTTTCACTCCTTTTCAATTTTGTAGTGTCCTCATGGTATTGTATTAACACCATCTTTAAGAATAAATATTTTCTCAACTCTATTGTAAACAGTTCATGTTTATTAGATATTATGAGATTCATACTTTTGTACACCACTTATTTTCCAAACAAGCACTTTTTGTAGTCATCAAAACTTATCTCATTCCTGAATACAGTATTTTTTACACCCTTTGCTCTTTTCTTTACATCACCTTCCACATATAAGTCATACATTTTGTCTCTTAAACCAATAAATTCCTCCATTATTTTCCCATTACATTCATCTTTCATTTTGCCTATAATTTTCTCATTTATTTGTGGCATGTTATATGTATTATTTTTTGGATTATCACTTGTATCAAAATGATCGATCATTTCTTTCATGTCACTGTAGAAGTATGGTGTTTTTATACAATATATATATGAGTCAGTATCTTGATAGCACAGTTCAATATTTTCCCCATACTTTGGTTACATCATATTATAGTGAATATCATACATTAAGGTCTTTGACAAGTCAAGTATGCTCATTCCAACATAAATGGGCTTGTTAAAGCACAGCTTTGTTTTATTCATGTGAACTGCGACCAAAGAGTCAGTAAATATTGTTCTATCTTTAAAATTTGGTTTACCCACTAATTTATCCACTTACTTGCTGCTTGTGCACAACCGTATATTCACTCTGTTTCTAATGTTCTCCATTGTTTAAACGAATACAGAGTTGTTCATTAGTTTATAGCAGTCCTTTTCAAAATCATTAGATGCCTTCGCTCGCATATTTGTGTTTAGATCAATATAGGACTTGAGCCAGTCTGATTGGTCAAACTCCAGAACTCTATAGATCTTCTTCAAATTCATTCCGAGGTACAGATATTTCTTAAGATTTACGTAGTGCAGTACATATCTTTCTTTGTCATATAGGGTAGTTAATAATTTAGGCATTTTCGAGCCTTCAGGTATTCTATTCTCTGGATCCAGTGGTAGATCTTTGTGGAGGTCGTGTAGTTCATGTGGATACTCCAAATCAACTTCCAATATATAGCCTTTTCTGGCATCCTCTAGAATTTTTGTCACATCTATTTTTGTATTTCTCCACTTAAACCCACCGTAAGGTAAATACTGACTCATAGCCCATCTATATAAGTTAATGGCATCCAGGTATGCCAGATAAGAGGCTTCAACTTTGACATCATAATCATTCATGTATTTATTATTTGCTTTGGCATATATCTTGCAACATTGTGATATTCCACCACGAATACCTTTTTCAATCATCAAAATCATGTTGTAATCCGTTAGTAGTTCTAGTTCTGTTTTAGTATGTTTGAGAATAGCATCCCACGCTAGCTCTGGTGCTGTGAAATACCATGCAGGATCTAGCTTATATGTCTTGAGACATACATCTCTAAAGTTTTCTATAATATCACCCAATATTAATGCATCTGTTTTGTTATACAACTGAGTATACTCTCCTAAAGATTTTATGTTGAAACTTTTCCACACCTTTTTTGCAAACTTGTAGTCTTCATCTGTAATATCACATTTGTTGAGTTTGCTGTAAAATGCATCCTTATTAGGTATTGATGTGTCACAAAATTTTTCAACACTATCCATGTAGTCATATGGGTAAACGCCTTTCCTTCTAACAAGATCTAGACGTTCATTGGCAAAATGCTTACTCGTTTCCCGGAATTGACTTCTGGAAAGATTGCTAGAGAGCTTATCGATGCTGCTAGCCATAAATTTAAATGAGTCAATAAATCTGAGATTTACGCCCTCACATACATGTTTAGTGAAATAAATATATTTTTCCTCATTTTTGGGAATTAGGTCAATTTTATTTTCATCGATGCCCAGCTCCTTTACAAATAAATGCGTGTCATATCCAGATAGAATGTGTATAAACACAGGAACAAATCATGGATTTCTATAGGATAAGATACAATCTTTGTGGCGGCTCCTCTAAATTTACCTGTAAGGTGGTCATGGTCTCTCACAGAGTCTCCATCCAAAGTCTTTTCACATATATGGCAATGGGTGTCTGTATCAGAACCAACCCGTTCTTTCTTGGTCAAGGGAATCATTCGTTTTTCATTTTTGTAGACATCTCATATTGCCTTTGCTTCCTCCATTAACATCTTGACGAATACCCTAGATGCATCAGATCCTTCATAAGTTACTGGTGCCTTATAGTATTAATGTTCATATTTTATATAGTAACTGAAACTAATAGGCTCGTGGTTTTGGTACGGCTTCGTGTAGGAGTCGTCGGGATTTGGTTGGCAAGTTTCAATTTTTGTTAACAAACACTCAAAATCGGCATATATCACAAAAGGGACTCTCAAAGAATGATTTTTGTTCTTGAATCTTAGTATGTTATTTCCTTTATGTGGAAGTTCGACTATAACTCCATCAAGATCTCGGCAGTCTTCTTCGTGAGCATTTAGCTTGCTTTCAGAGTAGAAGTGTTGCAAGCATCTATCACATATGTATATTTTATGGCCATTCTTTACCACCTGTGATGCAATAAGTCTCGAAAGACTTTTTATCCAGCAGTAGTGGTCATTATTTTCATCTTTGATGTAGAGGAGATTAATCTGCTTATCCAACTTATTTTTTGTTATTTTTAATGGATAGATTACATATTCCTTTTTTTTTTTTTTTTTTTTCTTCATATGTATATACATTAATTGATAACCCGCTTCTTTTCTCAAAAGTTGGTATGCTATCCAATTTCATAGGAAATTCCGGACCCTTAAGTGCTTCGTCAAACTCATGTTCATGATCCAAATACTTGTTCACTCTTTGAGGATCCTTTTGTGCTGGATGTAGTGCGGATAGAATAGACCACAAAAATAATTTTTGATCATTGTTCTTAACATTAATTGCTGCTTGCTTAGCTTTGATTTTTTCTGGAAGATCAACATAAGAGCTACCCTTAAATGGAACATATTTATTTATTCGTACCTCTAGATTGAATATCCTATTGAGCACCCACTAAGAGCCCTTTGCTTCAAATGCACCCCATCTCAGCTATGATTTTCAATATGCTAGCGGTATAATATTTTTCTAGATTAGTTAATTTCAGTATAATTTCGTTCTTGGTTTTAAAAGAGGGTCCTGTATATTCTATATTGTCACCAGTTCCTCTTTTGTACTCAGCGAAAAACTTCATGTTCACTTTGAGGTCCATTTATTTTTAATATTTATTAATTATGCTGGTGACAGCTCCTTTTATATCGCTTAGGAAATGATTTGGGTCTTTGTATGCAGTCACATTCTTTACAACATAAGTCTTGATCCTACTTTAAAAAGCATTTTCAATTTCTTCTACACTGTATCTGAGTGTGTATTTGTGTACTTTGCTCCTCAAGTGACTTCTTAGAGATGGCTTGTAATAGTGGTTACAAGCCTCACAACGAATTTGCTTATCTTTTGGAAACTTCTGTTTTGGTATTAGACTTTGAGGTAATTTAAAAATTTCCCATGCATTTGTAGGTTCTTGCACTGGTGCAAGACGTTTGTGCAATCTACTTCTCAAATTACTTCTTATTAGAGATGGTTTGTAAAAGTGGTTACAAGTTTCACACTTGACAAATGGCTGTTCAGGTTTCTTCTTATTTCTTTTCATAAAAATATCATGCTTAAATTTGTATTCGCTCCAAACATTACCAGTTGCATTAGCCCTTTAGCCCTTAACCATTAGCCCTTCGTTTAGTTAGACATCTGTATATTTTCATTTGTATTCATTTATTATATATATTTTTTTATTTCACGAGCGCATTGTTAGTATATATTTTCATTCCCTCAAATCAAAATAAGTTTCGCTGCTAATTCTTAGAGCACCTTTTTCTAAATGCAAATTTTAACGCAATTTTTTTGCGCTGCACGTGCCCGCACCCGAATCAGTATTATCATAATTTATGGTTCTTTCAAACAATTAGTTTTAGAAGTGGGCTGAAAACGGATGGGTAATTTAAACCCATTAGTTTTTAAAATTCTGTTGAAGACGGATGGTTATTTTTAATCCACTAGTTTCAAAAGTGGGTTGAAGACTGATGGGTATTTTTTAACCCATTAGTATTCAAAAGTGGGTTGAAAATGGATGGGTATTTTTAACCGATTAGCTTTTAAAAATTGTTTGAAAACTAATGAGTATTTTTAATCCATTAGCCTTTAAAAGTGGTTTAAAAATGGATGGGTATTTTTAATTCATTATCTTTTAAAAGTGGGATGAAAATGGATGGGTATTTTTTATCCTTTAGTTTTTTTAAGTGGGCTGAAAACAGATGGGTATTTTTAATCCATTAGCTTTTAAAAGTGGTTTGAAAATGGATGATTAAAAGCTATGGTGTGTCAGTGCTGCGTTCGAATCGGCATTTTATATCTACTCACCCGATCTCCATATTGGATCTTGGTGACATTGACTTGATCATCGAATTTCGGTTAGGTGACGGGACGAGTGTGAGGTAAGCGTTTATGTTCCGCAGTTTTTAGAATTAATTTTTCGATATTTTGCGATTTTTATCGATATTTTTATGATGATGCCCCAGGAGGTAGGTGGGAAGGGGGGATGGGTAAGGGTGTTGGGATGATTGTGAGGTTTTTTATTTTTTTAGAAATTGTTTTCGATTTTTTGCATTTTTTCTCTATTTTTTATTATTGGGTGGTGTTTTTCGTGGGGGTGGGTGGGGTGGTGAGAGTGGCAGGATGAGTGTGAGGGTAACATTACATGTTATTCTATTTTTATATTTTTCAGATTTTTGCAATTTTTTATAATAATTGCTCGTGGGGGAGAGAAGGGTTTAGGTGAGGGTGAAGATGGATTGGGTGTGGTTGTTTAGATAGGTGGGTGAGCGGTTTGTCGTGAAGGGGGGAACAAGGGAAGGGTGTCTAACATTATATGTTCCTCGATTTGTAGAACTTTTTTTTCTTTCGATTTTTTGCAATTTTCCTCGATTTTTATGATTGGGAGAGGTTGGGGTGGAGAGGGTGTGATGTTGATGAGGCGGGATAAGTGCTCGTAACTTTAAAGACCTTGAACCAAAAAAAAAATTTTGAAAAGGCAACAAATCTAAAATAAATTCTAAAAAATTGGGAAAAATATAATGTTACCCTCACACACGAAAACGCACTACCGGCCCCCGCACCAGCCATGAGCTAACTACAAGTTGCGTGGGGACCTAGAAAACTTCTCAGCCCTGCGACAAGGAAAATGACCAAGTGTCAAATATGACATAAGCACACTTATAAGCATGGTTTAATGTAATTTCCTAACCGTTTAAGATACAGACCTCAAATTTGTAACATAGTCATCACCATCAACAGCGAAAATTAACACAGGGTCAAGTATGGCTTAAAAGTACTTATATGCATAGTTGGTTGTAATTAGCGAATTATGTTGCTGTTGACCATATTACAGTTGGTAAGTCTTCAACCATTTGTCCCTTCTTCATATTGTAGCAGTGTACACGATCGTAGTAGTTACGATGATGCTATAATGTCTGTAGCAGCTCTTCAGGGTACTTTCCTGTTGACGTTATCGATGGTGTTACAATGGCATGTCTTCAACCATTGATTCCGTCATCATATTGTAGTAGTAGAAGCAGATGAATGTGGTAGTAAAAGTCTGCTATCCACCACCATCATGCTCGACAACGGAATGATGTTCATTTTAAGTGACGCTCGCTTGTATGCTGTTCGCATGCCATGCTAATTTGTATTGCTCGTCTCGGGTTGCCTCAGTGGACGACTGCTGGTTGTGGTACAAATGGTAGCATGGTTGTTGGACTGAAATATATTACCTTAACAGCTCAATCGCCGTATAGCCTGCGAAACTGTCAATGCAACCTCTCAACATCTTTACATTCGTTCATCTTTCAGTGTTGGTGGTGCCTTGTTTTTCTTTTGCTGCTGCTCGCTCCCGATGTGTCTTACACCAGCTCCTAGTATGTGGTGTTTCTGTAATGGTAGCACTATCTGGAAACCATTGTAGGCGTAGGAGAACAGTCGAGAATCTCTTCGTCCTGTTGCAGTTAGACAGATAGGTTTTTGTCGACGGATTTTATTTAATGTCGTGTATATGCGAGAAGGAATTCTTCAGGTAGGTATGAGAGCTCGGTATCTTTGTCGTGTGCTGTAAGTGATTTAATCTTTCCATATGTTATGATAGACTATAAACTTTTCTAGCTACTCGAACATCATATCGAAAAATTTTCACTATGAACTCTAAACGAGAGAAAGATGTTCTGAGCGATGTGTAGTGTCGGTCCGGACTGCTTTTATAGACCTAAAATTGTGTAGGGACGATATCCACTACAAACGACAGTTTATACGAAGCGATATTTTTTTAAAGATTCATTCTAATATTTACTGCTTGTTGTATTCGAACGGAATAAATTGTTACCTTGTTCTATATAACTGAATTCCTCTCGTAATGTTCATGTATGTGTAATATATGATTATTGCAATGGTTGGTAAGTGCTTATATCTGTTATCCTTTACATTTTTTTATATTAATTTACATCAGTGTGCATGGCAGTGTTGAACTTAACGTTCCACACTCCCCAATGGTAATTTTTTTTCGCCTAACGTAATGTACGTGTTGTCCGCCTCGGGTTGTCACGACATGACCTGCTTGGTACCTACTTATAAATGTACTGCAGACTACCAGTATTTGTGATGAACATACATTGAGTACAATCACGTATTAACCTATTTTGTGGGATATATATAGTTCATTGCTAACGATATGCAATATACATATTCTACTGATGATGATGAAGTGTCGACATCTGCAAAGCAAAAGCATAAACGTGTTGCTGAACATAAGAGCTACTTGAAGTTGGGACCAAATAAACGCAGATTCGAACCTAGTACTCTCGCCCAGAGGTATCTAACAACCTACTCATCATAGAAGAACATAGATGCAGACATTATCGCGAACCTTCTGCGAAAAATGCAGTGAAGTCTAGCTACTTATTTTCCGAAGACTCCAATGACATGGTTGTTAGGCTGTGGGTGATGGTTCCATTGTAGAGAAGTGGATATCTTTATGTCAGCGAAGATATAAATTTGATTATTGATGAACTCAGAGCTAATGACTTTATTGCATGACATATTATGTACATATGCATATGATTTGGTTAAGAATATGAATACATATAGAAAAAATAAAATTATGTTTATTTTTTATTTTTAAATTCCTACCGACTAAGAAATCTATCTACTGCTATGTATGTTTATAAATGGCTGGTAGGTTATAAGTAAATGTCTTGCTACAATACTTCCAACTCACTTCCTGTTCAACAGCAAATATTGTCTTTACACTTGTTGCTATGTCTATTCAGACTAACACTGTGGTCGAACATGCAGTGACTACTTTCCTGTTGCCGTGATGTAAGGAACAAATCTTCAGAGTCCCTTGCTGTTGACGATGCAGTCACAGATGGTAAGTCTTCAACCAATGATTCCATCTTTATATTGTAACAATGTACGCGATCGTTGTAGATGTATGTAAACTTAACGATCTGCTTTTATAAGATTATCACGACATGATGGTTCGTGTTGTCCGTCTCGGGTTGTCATAGCGTGACCTGCTTGTTACCTACTTATAAATTTCTGACAGGTTGAAAATATTTGAGATGAACATACATTGAGTATGCTATATACATAATATATAAGTTTTTTAAATTACATATCATGTTGTATTTTTACTTGTGAACTGACCGGACTCTCTATGGGATTTGCACATGCGATACCTTATTTTCAAGGATGATGCACTGTCTTCAGTGCTGTCACGGTACATGAGTTATTTCCTATAAACTACACACAGCAGTTTCATCTCTCTTGCGTGACGAATGGTTTGAATGTATGTTGTTTCGTATGTGCTTACAGTTCTAACACTATAAATGCTATGAATTTAAATAAGTATGCTTATATATATTGTAGTATTTAAAACTGGATAAATTGATACCTTGTAATGTATAACTGGATTCCTCTCGTAAAAGGAAAGTGTGTGTGTGTGTGACCCGGAGTCTAACACAACTCTCTCGACTTGTTTTCTGTGTCACCACCACACATATTTCCTGTTGAGCGCACGACGTCCGGGGCGGCGCGTTCCACTGCTAGTGTTGTACTCTGATTGTAATGGTTTTGTTTCAGTCAGTTTGTAAGGAAGTTGTTTGCTATTATGTTGTACTGACCAGGGCGGTCTGGTATTGTATAGCAAGATTTAACATATAGCGTACAGTTCCGGCATATATATATATAACCTGTAATTGCGATGGTTGTCAAGTGTTTGCATCTATTTTTCCCTTACATTTTTTATATCTGTTTGTATCAATACGTAGTAGTGTTGACCTGATCGCACCTGTGTTTCTCAGCTTCGTAAAAGTGAGGTATAGCACACAAGGTTCGCACAATATACAAAGGTTGTTAAAATGTTATAACTCTTTGCATTAATATATGTTTGCATCAGCAAGCTATTTTGAAAACATCCCAGGCATGGGAGACAGCTAAGAGTCTCTTCGTCCTGCTGCAGATAGGCAGGTAGGTGTTTGTAGACGGATTTTATTTCGGGTTGTACATATGTGAGAAGGAATTCTTTACACAGGTATACTAGCTCGGTATCTGAGTGCTGCAAGTGATTTAATCTTTCTGTTTGTCATGTTGTCTAATAACATTGTCTGACCACTATAACAATGTTCTATCGTTTTCACAATGTCCCACACTTCACAGCGGAAATTTCCCGCTGATAGGGAACTGTGTTTGAGACTTGTCACTATACAAAAACTATTAATGCACTTTCATACTTAGACAAAATCTGTTTTTTTTCCTAGTGATGGAGGTAAACCTTATATTATCATTGTTTAAGATACGTGAATAACACAGAAATAATGTATATACTTTTACCTTTAATTACAGACTTGTCATAATAAGAATACAAAACAGTATTTTGCTACATGCTCAACATATTCTTCATAAGAGCGGAACATTTACAGTAAGTGTTTTTTGCAGAACAATTCCTGCTGTGAGCATACAAGCTACTCTTATTGGCATATACTGCACAGCAGTTATCGCATGGGTAGGTCTTGTAGACGATGGCAAATTTTCAGTTACTATCTTCATGTCGTTTGGTCCTGGTGCGATTACTGAATGTCTTGCCGCAATACATGCACTCGCTTCCCGATTAACGGCAAACACAAACGTTGCACTTCTTGTTATGTCTATACAGGATATCACTGTTGGTAAACACATAATCGCAGTTACCATAGTGGACACTTTGTTTGCTGGGCTGAACATGCAATGGGCACTTTCATGTCGACATGCATAACTTTGACTAAAAGTATTTCCACAATAACGACTTTAATATCGTAATGCTTGCAACGACTCTTTAGGGTCTCTTGCCGTTGTAGGTGTTACCGATGGTAAGTCTTCAACCATTGATTCCATTTTCATATTGTAGCAGAGTCCACAATCGCAGTAGTAACGATGATACTGTACTGCTTGTAGCGTCTCTTCAGGGCTTCTTACTGTTGCAAATGGCAAGTCTTCAACGATTGATTCCATTTTAATATTATAGCAGAGTACACGCTCGTAGTAGATGAATGTAGTAGTAACTATCTGCTTTCCTCCACAACGCTCGACAACGAAATGTCATTCATTTTACATGATGCTCGCTTATATGTGCTTATAAATATTTTCCTTTTCATTTTTATTTTTTATATTAGTTAGAATAAGTGTATAGTTGTGTTGACCTTATCGTTCACGCACTTCACAACTGAAATTTTTTCGCCTAACATAACATAATGTACACGTTGCTCACATAATATGCCACATTATACATAGTTGTTAAATGTATATAACTATTTGTTTTATAATTGTATTATATCTGTTTGCTCAACCTGTAGCAGTGATGTGTCTCTTGCACGACTAATGGTTTTAATGAATGTTTTGTGAGAAAAAAAATCGTATTTAAAAGTCGTGTAATGAGTATCGTACTAAATGTATTGTATTCATTTTCGCGGTTGGTCCTTGTGATCAATCGTTCTTTCTCAAGTCGATGTGTATTCTAGCTTTTACCAAACTTCTTGGCATGATAGCAACACTGATATCACTATTACCGAAACTAGCTCCATCGGTTTTTTATATGTGTTCTAAGGACGTACTTGACACTTGCGACCTTTTATGTTGCCGGGGGGTGTTGCCTATGTTTTGAATTTGGTGACTGTATCTTAAATGGTTTGGTAATCTCACTCAACTATGCATATAAGTACTCTTCAGCCATACTTGACCCTGCATTAATTTTCGCTGTTGGGGGTGATGACTATGTTACGAATTTGATGTGTGTATCTTAAATGGTTCGGAAATGACATCCGACTATGCTTATAAGTGTGCTTAGGTCATATTTGACCCTGCAGTCATTTTCCTTGTCGCAGGCATGATAAGTTTTCTAGGTCTCCATGCAACCTGTAATTCGCTCATGGCTGGTGCGGGGACTGGTAGAGCGTTCTCGTTTGTCGAGTGCTGCTCGAGAAAGTTTCTGCATAATAATAATAATGTGTCCGGTCCGCCGGGTGCTGGCCGAGAAAGCTTTTCCTTATATTTGATTGTTAGCTGTGTTCGGTCGTCATTCATTCATAGTTTGTGTGTGCGGACGTATGTGTGCGAAAGTCAATGCTGCGAGGTATAGTAGGTAAGTCGTGTGTGTGTGTGAAGTAGAAGGCCTCACAGTCGGGGGCGTTGTGGCATGGACTTGCGGGCTGATAAGGCGGGTCGCCTTCGAGAGCCTTGCTTAGTCAATCAGAAATGGCAGCTTCGCGTAACATGTTAGGCTCCTTTATCGGCATGTGCGGCAGCATCCTTTATTATAAGCCGCTCGCTTTGTCAGTGACGAGACGCTTTCGAGAGCCTCGCGTGACATGTTAGGCCCCTTTATCTTCGTGTGCAGCAGAGACGGGAGCTTCATATAACATGTTAGGCTCCTAGCTTCGTCAGTGACGAGACTCTTTTGAGAGCCTCGCGCAACATGTTAGGCCCCTTGATTGTCATGTGCGGTAGAGATGGGAGCCTCGTGAAACATGTTAGGCTCCTTTATAGTTGTGTGCCACAGCATCCTTTATGATAGGCCGCCAGCTTCGTCAATGACGATACTCTTTCGAGAGCCTCGCATTACATGTTGGTCCCCTTTATCGTTGTGTGTGCAGCAGCATCCTTTATTATAAGCTGCTCGCTTCGTTGAAGTTGTATGACAGGAGGGGGCAATGTACACTAACATTTTTCAGCTAAGATGGCTTATATGTTCACATATGTTATAAATGACCATGCGGTCATTGTCGTTGTTCGAAGTGATGTCTATGTTATGAATTTGGCGACTGTATATTACACAGTTAGGGAATTACGGTCAACTTTGCTTATATGTATGCATATGGCATAACTGACTCTGTGATAATTGTCGTTGACTTGGTAGACAGCACATTCGTGTTGACGAACAGATGTCCTTCCATAGCATCGAGGTAAGTTTTCAGCTTCTTACTTATTGAGGACAGCACTGTGTCACTCCCAGTCTTGGCATTAAGGCGGTCGTCTAGTTTAGCAGAGAGACCGAGACTGGCAAGAACTCTGGCGCCAACTTGCTCATCCACATCAACAATTTTCTTCTCCATAGCTGAAATCTTGCCACCTAAAGCATTCAGTTTCAGTACATCTGCAGATAATTTGTGAAACTGAGCCTCCATCTTGGTAGACAGTAAATTCCTGTTGCCGAACAGTCGTCCTCCCACAGCTTCAAGTGCATCACCAGTAGTAAAAGCAGACAGTTGATACACATGTTCGATTAATGTACCAAGCCGCAAATCCATGTTAGTAGTCAGTATATTGGTATCGAAGAAACGGCCTTCCATAGTGGCGAACTTCCCACCCAAAGTAGACAGTTTCTTAACGTCTTCGGCCAATGGGCATAATTCGGTTGCCATGGCAGTATGAACTCTGCTGGCTATTCGCTCGCCCACACCACTCAGTGCGGTCTCTAAAGCGGCGATCAGTGTCATATCAGACAAAAGTGTGCGAAGATGCGTCTCAATGCTGGCCTGAAGTGCTGCCACTGGCTGCAACACTTCCGAAGTAACGCTGCAGACAAAGGATACATTCACCGCATCACCATCATGTTTCCCCATGCAGAGATTCTTGGTTCGTTTCCTGCCGAAACTACAGTGTCCGTCGATAGTTGATGTAATACAGCTGTCCGGCGCACGATTCAAGCCACTATAGCCGAACTTGGATACGGCGTAGCTCATAGTTCACTGATGATCGATAATGAACTGATCGAAACCCGAATGGTACCGCCCGTTATGAAGTGGAAAATCCTTTGCTATCCCTAGGAAATCATGAGGTTCGCGCCAGCAACATGAACACATGTATTTAAATCTGTCGTATGTCATATCAGTATTAACATGATCGGAGTAGACATTACGTAAATTCAGGTCATCCATACGAAATAGAACGAGGAAATTGGTATTGTCACGAAGAAGTTGTTTAGGCATATGTGAATAAGTTTGGCATAGGTAAATCGAATCCACCTCCACATGTCATCCCATGCTGAAATACTGCTGCATTGTCGACTTTTTATCACATGCCACATCGTCGAAATAAATGCAGAGTTTGGTAAAGCATCTCTTGGCGGCACGATAGATTCATTGTCACTAAAAGGAAAATATCGAAGTCAGTCCACGGCTTATAGTATTTGCACTAGTCGTAGGTACTTTGGCTGTTGTAGTGATTTCGAGTATATGCAAATGTTCTCGAACCGAAGACCGTTGGGTTCCTCCAGAAGGCTGAGAAGCACACACGTTTTGCCACAGTTGCTCGGTCCCGCCACGATACCCCATACAGTGCTAGGTAGTAGCTTTCCATGACGTAATCTACAGACATCAGTTTCATCGTCGACATCACTGATGCGGACAGGAAGCGTGGTGGACTGTGGTACAATCTCCATTGATCTGATATGTAAATGGTTAAACCACAATACTTATGTCAGTCATGAACGACCATGTTCGGGTGATGTGGTCGGCCACATAGTCGTGGAAGTGTGTATGTGTGAATGCATTTGTGTGCATGTGTGTGTGCATGAGCATGTGTGTGTGCATGTTGCACATTTGTGTATACATGTGTGTATGCATGTGTGTGTACATGTGTGCATATGTGTGCATGTGTGTGTGCATGTGTGTATGTGCGCATGTGTGTTTGAGCGTGTGTATATATATATATAATGCTTGAATTGACAAAGTATGGAGGTGAAGTAATAATTCCGTAAAGGTTTTCGTGAATACCTACATGTGTTTTCACATGCTTTGTATTGGTGTTAAACAATTCTGACTATTGAACTTATGTTTGCTGTAACCATAACATTTATTCCCAAAAGATAGAAAGAGCAATGTTTTCACAAATTTCCTTGGAATACTTGTTAGTACCAGACTGTTTATGTGAGCAATAACTTGCAACCATTAAGATATATTTCAAATGTAATTTCCAATATAATGCTTATTTTGTCCTGCCTACAAGCATTACTTTCTATGATCGTAACATAACTGCTTTGTATCCAGCATGTTTTGACTAGATGGCTCTCTTGAAACTGGGGATGCCTTTTTACCAGTCACTCCACCATATACGCAGATTGTTTTATATTTGACTGAGACTACCACTGGCCATCTAACTATAACAATCAATAAATTAATTTTTATACAGTATTCTCATCACTTGTAAACATAAATTTTTATCTTACATTGATGTGACTGCAGACTGACAAGTAATATAGTAATTTGTAATTACCACCAACAGTTTTTAATGGTATGTTAACTCATTGTAGAATATTAAAGATATCTGGCTATGCAATACTTACCGAAATACTCGACATGCTCTTATATCACTAAATTAATAATTTTTCACTATTTTTAAAATGCTAACTACTGCTTAATGCTGGGAAGATATTAGCAGCAAAATTGTGGGCTACTTATGATATGCCAAGTGTTACCTACTGCTGTGGATGTATTTGTAGAAAGCTAATGGGCCAGTTATGGCATGCCAACTGTTTCTTACTCTGTCAGCTATTTCTTTGCAGTGCGTGTTTTTTGATTTCCGGCGAAATACACATGATTATTTTGTGATATCTCAGCGCTCAACTAATCTCATGGGCTTGCTAGAGGTGCTCTTGCTTGGCTCTGCGATTTCTCCCGCTCCTATGTATGTACATAGCACTATCCGGGTGCTCCGGCGATATGCCAGCTCTTACTCGGCACAACCTTGACACGTGTAACTGCGATCCATTCTGGCTGTTCACCTGCCTCGTGACACATGTGAACTAGTAGGCGCTCGCGAAGGGGGTCAGCGAGGCTTCTACTCAAAAGGCGTTACACGACAAGTACAAACTATCGTATTCACAGCAACGACGTAAATTACTGTGAAAGTAAACACATTGAGCTGCTTCAGGAAGCCTTTGTAATCATGTTGAGAAAATTTGTTGTATTTGTAAATTGTCTATTTTTTACACATTCCAGTCTATCAACAATGTTTACAAACTACACATACTCTCCCCTATGTAATCACAAAGGTTTGCTGAAGTAGCTCACTGCTTTTACTTTCGCTGTTAATTATTTCTTTGCTATGATTAGATTTTGTACGGTACAGAAACACTGCGACTTTGACATGCACTTACACATCAACGATAGCAACTATGAAATCTAATAATTCTTTACTTCCAGGAAATGACAATTCCTTTAATGTGTAAACATTGAGCAGCATATGGTATAAATAAAATATGTATTACTAATAATGTTCTGTCCAGGAACCTTAAAGAGTGCGTACAACACAACAATTACAACACACAATACCCTATCCTTACCTGCAAGGTTCCCTTTTCCCGCAGTCGTCTCGTAATTGACTGAAATGTGGTGTGGTGTGGTACATGTCTGCCTGGATATCGTTCTGCGTAAAGACGCTGGACCGCTCGTCCATTACTTTCACATGGCCCATACACTAACAGCATGCCTGTCAATTCTGTCAATGTGTACCACTCCATAACCAAACGTGTAGCAGTATGAAACGTACTTACGTACATACAAAACACACAAGTGACTGCATGCCATATGGAGAGCTAGCGACATCAGTTCAGTAGAAGTGTATCGTATGGCAAATGTCCCTCCGGTGCTACCTCTGCACTCTCATGTATGGTGAGTGTTGCCTATGTCGCATACATAACATATTGTTACGCACTCGCTACTTCGCATCCCGCGCGAGCAAGTAGAAGTGAAGGACAGCAGTTATTTGATAGCGGCGGCAGCAAGCAAAGGATTGTTTTGAATGAACTGGCGAGCGATAGGGTGGTTGCCGCGTATCTGTTACAGAAAGCGAGCAAACAAAATAAAACTTTTTACGGCGTTCGCAGCTGACCCTTGTTGTATTGATTTCTCCATTTATGTGAAGAATGCTCTGGATTACTCGCCTCGTTCTCTCAGTGTGACTCGGGGTGCGTTGAACCTTCCAGATGGCCAGGGCGAATGCTATATAAGTGTGACAGGCCTCCGAGCCGAGGAGTTGTTGAGTGAATAAGTGACTGAATTCCGAGCGATAGACGACTAGCAGCGAGAGAAGTTACCAGCGGAAGGGAAATTTGCGACTGTATCAAGCAGTGATGAGTGTGACTGGCAGGCTGGAGTATTGGACTAGATGCGTGAGTGAAAGACATTACAAATGGTGGCAACAGGTAGACTGAATACATGATAATAATAAGTATGAGTTAATTGACTGCAACTTAATAGAGACATTAAGAAGGACGTTAATTAGAGTTGAAATAGACGTTAAATATTGCACTCTCTGTTAAATAAAAAAGTAATGGCGGAGACAGATAATTTAATGCTTTAAATAATAGCTGTGTGAATAAATTAGAAATCAAATGTAGTTATTTTATTATTATTAAGACCTCCATCCGTCACGAACTCAGATACGCCCCTCAAGCGTCCCATGTAACAATATAATCTTTTTGAACATTAAACAACCATTTCTCGAGAACTGTTGGATGTAGCATATTGACACAGGTCAACTTTCGTTGTTAAATTAACCATACTACTTATGTACTGTAAGTTTATAAATGTGTGGTACATGTTGTTTACAGTAAGTGTTAAAATGTCTTCCACCATCGCTTGGGCAGTGTACCCAGCAGCCAACCATAGACTACATGCTAGGGACTGTAATGCTGGGCAGAAGCTTCATGTGTTTTGAACGAAAACAGTGGGTCCTATGCACTTCCAACAAGAGAACCATTTTTGTTACTTAAGTGATACTGCTCAATAGGCCAGTATCAAACATTCCAATGTCCCGACGGTACAAAAGTTGTATACAATAAGGGGGTGGCCACCCCTGTTATTTTCGTTACCGTGGAAGTAATAAAAAAAACCTTTGCTGTAGGTTGAGGATCCTGATAACAAAAAAATGTGTCCGGAGTTCTGTCATGTAATGTAACTTAGTTTCCCATATTTAGGGAAATCTCAGTTTTCAAATATGATTTTCAGGTGCTTATTTCTTCTTTAATATTTAATTTAGGGACAAAGTGTCCTATATATTTCTACTTAATTTTTCATAAGGAATCACCTCCCGGAGTTGTCGGTGGTTTTTAGAAACCAGTATGTATTACTAGTAACAATCGGGGCGACTTACAATTGCATACACACATTGTTATATTTCTAGTACATACTTATAATTGCGGCAATTTGGTAAACTATGAAGATAATATTAATTGTGGAGTAAAAATTGTAAGACATGAGAAGACCTCGGCCACAATAAATGTAGAAAGGTAAAATAATGTCAAATTTATCCCACAAATGCTTTCAGAATTGTAAATTCACACAAAATTTGCACCTTTCCAATTCCCTGAGCACGAGCAGTAGTGGTCATAGAGGGCACAGCAATGTACCTGCTTCATACAGGTTTACCAGTTACATAAAAAGGATAAAAATGTGCGAATCAGGTTAATTATTAATATCTATCCAGTTGATATCACTTACGCTCCACGAAACAGAATACGGCACAGATTTGCAAAAATTAAGTTTTCTATTTATTGATGGTTGGTACATAATCCTAACAGTTCCCAACCCCTCATAAAATTAAAAAACGTATTACCTTGCTATCACCATATCTGTTACAAACACACTGATGTACTCACCTTGCGACAGAAATGGCATGCATGTTGACAATGTTATGCAGTTGTTGCATTGGTGCAAAATATTCAAACATTAATTTGTCCACTTATAAATAAAGGTATCAAACAAATGTTTTACCATGTGACTAGCCAAGGTGCTTTTGAACATTACACTACAACTTATTGCTTACTACTGATATGTATATTAAAGGACCGTTGCAGTGGAAAAACTGTCCATGGGCAATTAAATTAAAACCAATATTCTATTAAATACTCAATAACAAGAGGCCACAAATAGGCCTTAACTCAAAATTTGGACATGTTCACACTTAAATATAACGATTCTTATATATCCTACACATTAAAACTTTAGCAACTTATAATTTAGAATAACAGTTCATACAGCAGAACTTGAACAGATCTACATGTATTCACTGTGGTATACTCGTCAAAATCTCCATCTATACTAACCTTAAAACATATTTGCATCTTCAATTTAAATTTATTTCACTGCAGTTTTTTGTTAAAAAACCAAAACTATCATGGTGCATTATGCAAACAACATGTTTTAACTCCTGGTACAATATGATTGATGGATTCTTTTTTCACTGTTTGTCTAGTCAGTGCACAATCTAGCATGCAGAATATTAACACATACATTGATAGATTTCTTGGCACACGCTATTTTTCTTGCAGAACTGAGTGTCTGAGGTGCTGATGCCAAGCTGCAGACCACCAATAATATGAAGAATTTTTCGGAGCCAATATGACCTATGATGGTAACAACATGTAATGTTGTATCTACCGTTGTAGGTAATATGATCCCAAAATATTTTTTGTAATATGTATTAGTGGTCTGCAGATTTATGACAGAAAGTCAAACAATCAGTTCTGTAAGTGAATCATTGTGTACCAAGAATGCTGTCTGTTAATATCCTGCATGTTACTTTTTGCACTGACTGGACTAACAGAAAAAGCATGTACCAGAATTTTGGAGCTGTGCTTCCTTCATCATGCACACAACATACCAAAGCCATCAGTTACATGATTGGACAGCATTGATGTTCAGGACATCGCCTAATGAAAGGACTTATCTGTCAACGAGGAGACTTCATCCAATACTGCAGTTATTAAATTTGTTCAAATTCCTGTGCTGTATAGATTTTAAAAAGGAAAAGGTGATTGTTCCATATTGCGTACTCTTGTGGTAAAACCATAGGAAACCCGCAAGTGCAGTATCGAGTATCCACTCAAATTATTTACTTTACAAGTCAGTGTATTATTGCGTATCCGGTCGAATTCAGTTTAACGTATCCAAGTTCAAGTCAATTGTTCCGTTTAGAGTATCCAATTGTGGTTTTACCTAAAATCTAAACGTTTTCAATTAGGAAAACGTACAATGGTGTGTGAGGGGTGTAAAATCACTATGTTGAACGCTCGGAAATGGATTTATTTCTCACCGGACGTAAACACATTCATCATCGAGCCTGACATCCTTAAACCGTCAATACGGCGTAGACGATGCAGAAAAAGTGAAGCCAAGCTCGTGGACAATCGAGGTTTGTTTTACTGGTGTCGACAGCGCATGGAGAATGGCACAAAATGCAATTTTAAAGTGTCGGCAAGACAGAGCAGTTTCGCGGGAGATTCAAATTGGTCGCCAGGCAAGATCATCGAGTTGTGTTTATTGTGGTGCCTGATCAAGTATCCCCGACAGCAGACTATAGTAAACGAACTTAAGTGCTCGGGCAAGACCGTCGTCGCCTGGTCGAATTTCTGCCACCAAGTGTGCATAGACTGGGTGTTAACTTACAGGAGAAGAATCGGTGGGCCTGGCAAAATAGTCGAGATAGACGAATCAAAGTTGGGTAAGCGTAAAAACCATAAGGGACGAAAAGTTCACGGCCAGTGGGTTTTCGGCGGTGTGGAGAGAGGCGATCCTACTAATTTCTTCCTGGTGCCGGTGGAAAAGAGGAACGCCGCGACTTTAGTAAAATGTATTCGTGAATGGATTGTGCCGGGCACGACGATAATTTCAGACTGTTGGCGAGGTTACAGTAACTTGAACATGCACGGCTGTCGTCACCTGCAAGTAAATCACCGGAAGGAATTTGTGTGCACTGAAAAGAGTGGAATAGTTAACACCCGAAACAAACTAAAGTTGAGGCAAGGCGAATCTTTAAGAGTGCACACACAAAACATCGAACGGAGTTGGTGTTCGGTGAGGTATAGCATTCCGTGTTTTGGCAGACGGGAAAAGTCGTGGANGAACCGGCTACTTGGCAGAATATATTTGGAAAAATAACCACCTATATGGGCAACGACTGCACTCGTTTCTAATCCATGCAGCTGCAATGCACGAGGAGACTCATCACGAAGGAGACAACGGTGATGAAGGCAGTTCTCTCAAAAGGTAAAACTAACGTTTGCATTTGTAGAAAAACTAAATAAACGGATTAACAAAAAGTACTTTTATTTTTTTTCATTTTCAGATACGGGCAATAATGGCTAGTGAAAGAAGAAAGTGTGACTGGGTAGCTGTTTGTATCAATTTAAAGTGAGAATACACAACAGGAAATTTTTAGCAAGTCACTTCTCCACAATAGGATAGGCCCCGAGAAGCTAATGGCCAAAAAATTACCAACTTCCAGTAAACATTTTAAAAGTGTTTGAATAGCTTGTTGTTTGGTAGTAAGAAGNTTCCAGTAAACATTTTAAAAGTGTTTCAATAGCTTGCTGTTTGGTAGTAAGAAGGATGTCCAAAATGGTACTCCCTTGCCAATATATATCGCCTCCATAACAACACGAAAGAACCATCTCACACCTCGTGATTACTAATTGCTTAAAGTTTTAAATGAATTAGTTGGTTTAGTTTTCATGTTTTAAAGTGTTTGAATGGATTGCTGTGTGTGTGTGTCAATTTAAAGTGAGAATGGCCTTAGTTGGTTTTCATATTTAAAATGTTAAAGTGTTTGAATGGCTTGATGTTTGGTAGTAAGAAGGAGGTCCAAAATGGTAATCCCTTGCCAATATATATCGTCTCCATAACAACACGAAAGAACCTTCTCACAACTCGGGATTACTAATGGCTTACAGTTTAAAATGAATTAGTTGGTTTAGTTTTGATGCTTTAAAGTGTTTGAATGGCTTTCTGTGTATGTGTGTGTGTGTGTCAATTTAAAGTGAGAATACGCAATAAGAAATTTTTTAGTAAGTCACTTCTCCGCAATAGGATAGGCCCCGAGAAGCTAATGGCTAAAAAATTACCAACTTCTAGTAAACATTTTTAAAGTGTTTGAATAGCTTGCTGTTTGCATCAGTTTAAAGTTAGGTGACTTATTTAAAATTAAAGTGTGAATTACTCGCTGTTTGCGATGTCTGTTTAAATTGGAAATGAGTAGCTATTTATATCAGTTTAAAGTTGGTTAAATTACTTGTGCCTAAAATGGCTTGTTGTGTGTTTGAGTCAATTTAAAGTGTAAACGAGTTAATACCTCGTTAAAATGAAAATTATTTGCAATGGCTCGCAGTTTTGTACGAGAGAGAGGAAAAAAATATCACATGTGTTTGTTCCTTCTCCAAAGAAAAAGCAAGAACAATAAATATATTCACGAAGAAAGAAACTACCCATGTTTTATAAATGGACTAAAAAATAAATCGTTAAACACACACACAGAATTTAAATAACATTTATTCAAAAACCACACACAAAATCAAATTTTTACATTTATATACATGTTTAATAAAGTTGGAGACTCTAGGATAGATTAGCGGGCTGTCCATTTTTTAGCTGCGGTACACTGCCTACATCCAGCAGTAGGTAATCTTCAGTTATGTTGTCGCATCCCGAGCCGCGAAAGGGTGATGTCTAGGAGTCCTGGAAGAGTACCCATCTCGCCGAGTTCCGTTTGGAGTATCCAAGTTCAAGCCAATTGTTCCGTTTAACGTATCCAATTACGAGCCAATTGTCCCGTTTAACAATCAAAAAACATACAATGATGGGTGCGGTTTACTTCTTCACTGTAGGCTGGAGCATATTAAAAAAAAATCAATCATTTACCTACAAGTCTCGCAGCCCATCACTGTATCGCTCTCCTTTGGCAATACAATTCCATATTTTTGGCCCTCATCATATCGCACCATACTCTTGGGTGAGGGTGACGAGGAAACCTCGGTACTATTTCATCCCAATCACAGCGATGGCACTGTTCATACCCTCCAAAGCACACGGTGCACTTGGTAGCGGTTGACATATCGGCTTGATACAGTCAGTACAACTATGGTGCATCGACGTCCATGCCGAAGCTTATAAGCAAGTTTTCAGAAAATAAATGGATAAAACAAAAGTATATATATATATATATTTTTTTCTTTGTCAGATACAAGTAAGGAAGAGTGAAAATAAAAATATACACAAGTAGCTATTTGTCTCAGTTTAAAGTGCGAATGAATTGTTTAATTGTTTTTGTGGTGTCTATTTAAAAGTGTGTGGTGTGTCTGTGACAGTAGCTCATTTAAAATTAAGGTGAGATTGGCTTGCTATGTGTAGTAAGAGTGAGGTCTTTGTGTAGACTTTAAAATGACTTGATATTTGCATCAGTTCAAAGTGTTTGAATGGCTTGTTGTGTGTGTGTGTGTGTGTGTCAATTTAAAGTAAAGTTTAAAATGAATTAGTTGGTTTTCATGTTTAAATTGAATTAGTTGGTTTAGTTTTAAAGTGTTTGAATTTAGAATCAAATATGTAATAGGAAATTTTAAAATGACAATGGCTTGCTGTGTGTGTGTCAATTTAAAGTGAGAATGGCAGTAGTCGTGATAACTAATTGCTCAGGGTTTAAAATGAATTAATTGTTTAAAGTTTAAAATAAATTAGTTAGTTTAGGATCGAATACGTAATATGAAATTTTTAACAAGTCACTCTTCGCAATGGGACAGGCCCCGAGGAACTATTGGGAAAAATTAATAACATTAAAATGAATTAGTTGGTTCAGTTTTCATGTTTTAAATTGTTTGAATAGCTTGCTGTTTGGTATATATTCAAATTGTTGTACCTAACTAGGAATCTCACAACTGGTTTAGTTTAGAGAATGAACATCAGAACAAACAGTAGTTGGTTTTAACAGTAAAAAATTTAAGTGCAAAAGGTAACTTAGCATTTGTACAAAAATATAAATAGATAAACGAAAAGTATATATATATCATTTTTAGTTACATAGCTCAAATTCTTCGCCTCGCTATCTCGGTGTATCCAGTTGCCGAAATTATTTTTTCTTTCTGAAAACAAAAAAAAATGCAATTTTATATACAGATGTTTTTTTTCCGCCTGGGTAATGTGACACGATCGGTCGCTACAAAAACTCATTTTGGCTTTCTGATGATAAGCTCGTTTGAACTCATAATTTTGGACATTGGGTTGTATGTCACATACGACCCATCATCCCAATTCTCTTCCGAACAGGAGGATATAGGAGTGGGTGGAGGAGGGGGAGCCGAGGGCGAAGAAGATTCTACAGCTGCGGGTAATGGAGATCTTGTAGTTTTGGTTTCCATCTCCACAGCTGCCCTACATTTATATAGATGCCTCTCCATTCGCGATTACAAAATCTTATGCGATCACTTAAGAGGGCACTGTACGAAGGGGTCTTCTGGGTCCTCGTACATATTTGACCTGAAATGCAAAACCATCGTGAATCACTATACTAGTCGATTGTAGCTATCAAAATAACCTCGCTTAAAATAAAGAAAAAGTGTATATGTTACCTATGTTGGTAAGAGTTCCTTTTGTTGGTCGAATGATTATCCATTGATAGTTTTTCTGCGACCAGCTTCCAATATATATATATATCCCCCTAGACATGGCAAACAAAGCTATTGCTTTCTACTTTTGTAATCCATTTGGTAAATAAAAAAAAAGGAGGGGTTAAGCTTATGGAGGCCTTGGAAGATCCTTACACAACATTCACGAGTGCAGCAGAGACGTGGTATATTATTTTTAAGTTTGTGAAGCCTGTGTCGTTTACTGTTGACATCATCGACATATTTAAATCGCGACTACAAAGGCGTGGATTTCATAACATTCATCAAAAACGAACAAAACGAAAGATCCTTGCATAACACCGACGAGTATGATCATCAGTTTAAAGTTGTGTGACTTGTGGTGTGTAATGTCAGTTTAAAGAGTGAATGTCTGTTTATTTAATTGCGCAATGCATTGGTAGCACAAGTGAGGTCAAATTCTTCGCCTCGTTGATATACATTCAATTTTGTATACCTGACTAGAAATCTCACAAGTGGTTTAGTTTAAAATCACAATGGCTCATTTAAAATTAAAGTGGTAATGTGTCTAACTGTTGATGGTATCAGTTTAAAGTTGGGTGATTTGTTCCATTTTAAAGTACGATTGACTTGCGGTGTGTAATGTCAGTTTAAAGAATGAATGTCTGTTTATTTAATTGCATAATGCATTGGTAGCACAAGGGAGTCCCAATCCACACCCCCCTGCCAATATATATTCAATTTTGTGTACTTGACTAGAAATCTCACAAGTGGTTTAGTTTAAAATAACAATGGCTCATTTAAAATTAAAAGTGTAATTGACTTGCGGTGTGCAGTGTCTGTTTAAAATGATAATGAGTAGTTATTTGCGTCAGTTTAAAGTTTAAATGAGTAGTTGTTTTAATTTGTAAAACTAGGATGGCCGAGTGCAAACTTGCAATTGCAATACCGAGCCAATATTCACAAAGCATTGCACAACTTCCAAATAAAGCGAACAATACGAACAAGCCACACCCCAGTGCATTTTAATAAGCCTGTAACTTCCTGTTGGCATCACCAACCTTCTTAAATCTCAAGTGCCGAGGCATGACGGCCATGGAGTGGCTATAAAATCTACATATCCTTCACATATAGTGAACAATACGAACGAGTGCCAAGACTGTGCATTTTAATAAGCCTGTGATTTCCTGTTGGCATCACTAACCTGATTAAATCTCTAGTGCAGAGGCGTGAAGGCCTTGGAGGGGCTATAAAATCTACACAACTTTAAAATAAAACAAACAAAACTAAACAACCTCGCGAGTGCAAAGAGAGGTGAGTTACACAGCAGTATTTACAGCCTTCCTCGTGACATAATAATAACATTTGTGGACACCTTGGAGTTGCACAAGGTTCATTAAAAAGAAAAAAACGAAAGATCCCTGCACAAACTCATGATTCCGAGGCATTGATACATGAAATGCATAAATTATAATCCCTCACTGTAAACCAGTGAAGACTTTAGAGTTTCCATGTCTTGATTTTTTTTTGAACTCATTATTATTTACACAACTCATTTCACTAGCTGGTTATTGGTTTAAAATTTAAAATGTGATTGACTGGCGGTGTGTGATCACCAACATTTTAAGCAAATCACTCTCCGCAATGGGACCGCCCCCCGAGAAACTAGCAGGCAAAAAATTACCAATTTCCAGTAAACATTTTAAAAATGTTTAAAGTAGGCTTGCTTTTTGTCTTCGTTTATGACCTTTGATCTTGTGTTTGGTAGTAATAGGGAGGTCCACGTCGGTCCTCCCTTGCCAATATATATTGTCTCCGTAACAACATGAAAGAGCCATCTCACATTTCTTGACAACTTTTTTTCGTATCTGACTAGGAATCTCACAACTGGTTTAGTTTAGAGAAGTATCATCAGAATAAACAAAGCGTTAAAATGACAATGGCACATTTAAATTTAAAATGTGATTGACTAGCGGTGTGCAATGTCTGTTTAAAATGACAATGAGTAGCTGTTTGGGTCAATTTAAAATGAAAATAGCAGTAGGTGGTTTTCATGTTTTTAAAAAAAATGAAGGGGGGGTTAAGCTTATGGATTAAGCTTATGGAAGCCTTGGAGATACTCTAAATTCTACAACTTTTATGAAAACGAACAAAATGAAACAGCGCTGCACAAACTCGTGATTCCGAGGCATTGATACATGAAATGCATTAATTATAATCCTTCACTGTAAGCCAGTGAAGCTTTTAGAGTTTCCATGTCTTGATTTTTTTTTTTTGAACTCAATATTATTTACACAACTCATTTCACTAGCTGGTTATTGGTTTTGGATTTAAAATGTAAATTAATCGTTGTTGGGTACGCAATAGGAAAATTTTAGCAACAAGTCACTTCCACACTGGGATACGCCCAGGGAAACAATTGGCAAAGTGACCAATTGTTCCGTTTTCAGTTTGAATACGCCACAGGAAACAATTAGGTATTTTTCTAAATGTTTTTAAAAGATAAATGAGTACGTGAATCGAAACAAATGAGGCTTGGTGGCAATTTCCACCTGTCGGTTTGGATATGCAAACCCACCACTTTTCAATTCAGGTCGTTTTTCATGTGGATACGCACAAAGAAACTTTTGGTAAAGGGACCAATTTTTCCGTTTTCAGTTTGGATACGCCACAGGAAACAATTAGGTATTTTTCTAAATGTTTTTAAAAAATAAATTAATACGTCCATCGAAACAAATGAGGCTTGGTGGCAATTCCCACCTGTCGGTTTGGATATGCAAACCCACCACTTTTCAATTCAGGTCGTTTTTCATGTGGATACGCACAAAGAAACTTTTGGTAAAAACCAGGTTATTACAGGCCGGCTGGATACACAGGGAGAAATTTTGCATTTGTTTTGGCCTTCTCAGGACTTACATTGGACACGAAATCGACGAATTTTTGGTTGGTTTTTATTTATCATTGGATACGTAATATAATGTTTTTTTGGTGATTTGGTTATGCAATACGAAATAATCACCAAGGAAAATTTGTAATGGGCAATGGACTTTGGTTATAGGATGTTCAGGGTCATCTGAACACTTTTGAAATCAATATTTGAAAATTGCTACTGCCCCTTAACTGCATATTCAAACGAGCACACTAACCGGCATGCACCCATTAAAGTTGGAAATGATGGAAGGAAAACTCCATGTCATAATGTTGAATTAAGAGAGTTAAGGTAAGTATCTGTTAACACTGAAATTATTTCTTTTGTTTTTGTTTCGGCATGTAAGTGTAAAAATGGGCAAATTCGTAAAATATTTATATTTGTAACAATTTCAGTTTTACTTAACTTACACATGGATAAAGTAAACAGGCCTATGGCAGTAATAATTTTATGTATGGTGGAGGAATACACAATGTGCATACAGGTGGATCTATAGTAGGACTTTCAAAAGTGCTCAGTTCACAGAGAAAACTGTCTGGTTATATGGATGTTAAAGTTTTTCATTAGAAACTACTCCATTATGCTATTCTACATGCTCCAAGAACCAAACTTCTTGCAAAACTTATGCAATATATTTGTGTAGTAACATGTTTTTAATGTGAGCCTGGAATGCTTGTATAGGTAATTACACTGGTTCCACATAAACAATTATCACGTATTTACAATATTGGGTTGGCACTATAAGACACATTTGCAATACAGTGGCGAAACATAGTTTTTCCCAAAACAAACTGATGAATTTGCAGTAAATCACACAGGGACAGAATAAGAATCATCAATTAAATGTGGAATTTTTGCAACCATAGCTAGTCCACAAGCATAGGTGAATAACTGGGTCCCAGGTTCAATTATACAAAATAAATTCAAAACCAAAGCAATGCAGAATGGTGCAAAGAAATCCACTTATCACAACATAGACTAAAGAAAAAAAGAGCAACCAAGAAAGTAAACAGATTAAAAAGAAGCTCATTGCTTGAACTCTTAAATATTGCCTTATTACAGCAGCAACTACTGTTTAAAAAAATTAAATTTTTACAGAAAATATTAAAACCAAAAAAATATATAGTGCAACTTTACCCAAAATAATAATAATCCCTTTTTTTGAGGTGTACAAAATGTTACAAAGTTTTAGTAATTAATTGTATGATAAAAGTGGTTTAAGTAAAGAATTACCACTTGATTGATGGAATAACATTAACTTGTTAAGAGTTATCTTGCATTAGGGAATACTATACTTGCTGACAAACTTTGCAATTTAATAAATTTGTTAAAAAAAATTTCACCATTTCCACTTGCTTACATCATGCAATCTTAATAGGGATAAGCCCCTGCCCCCTTCAATTATAATTATCAGTTTCACTAAGGTTTTGATTTCCGAACTGGTGTGCTAATATAAGTTACAATATACATCCTAATAACGAGGTGCTAAATCACTGCAAAGACTCGAATTACTTTGTGTATAACTTTGTGGACACAGCTACATAATTTTCTCTTCTCTTTCATATTAATTGTACTATAAATGGATATTAGAACATCAGCAGTAACATATGAGCTATGCCAGAGCACCAGCTGAGAAAATAATAGTGCACCTCAGCACATGAGTGTAAAGTGATGGAATAATCACAATTAATGTTTATCTTATACTTGTGCTTGAAAGACAGGAACTAAGTGTTGATGTCCAGTTTAGTCACCAAGGTGACTGGATTGCAGAATTTGAAGTTAAAGTTTAAAAAAAGAAGAAAAAAGCACTGCCTGGTAATTAACATATAATACAAAGCAGTTGCCATGGAATTATAGCTGAGTACTTGGATACGATAAATTTTTTAAGTGGGAGACATAGAAATTTAAAATGGATAAAAAGTGTTAACGCTGAAGTTTTACCTGAAACTCAGAATATTGTTAATCATTCATTCTGTTACATAAGCTATTATCAGAAGATCTGTTTTTAACAACTTCACACTTCCTAGTCTTGTTTACATTTCAGTAAAAGGAAAAAAAAATACTTTGAACTCACAAAATAATCCCATGTTCAATTCTCCATAATTGGCTGAAATGTTGCTTTAAACAAGGAAATTAAGTGACATACTTTCATTCAACTAAACAGATTTGGGAGTAAGATATTAATGTAATATGACAAATGCATTTATTAACACAGCCTCCAATATCATGCCCTTGCAGACATTCGAACATACATTATGGCACGACAATATTTGCGTAGCTTACTTTACCTAATGTTTGCCGAAGGCACATCAGACAACATTAGACATTACTCTGTTGTTTGAGGACACAGGAAACTATACATGCTGTGAAGTGGAGAGACCAGACAAGGTGCTAACTGCAAATCAAGTATGCAACTATTGGTTGAAAATATTATTTTTTATTTAGAGATGATAACATTAACAATTGCTGTAAATAATCAGCACAGCCGGCTTTTTCTGGGTTACATCATAAAACCCAATAATGGCTCCTCTGTGTAACAAGCTTTCTACCAGCAGAAAGCAACTCCACTTGTATTCATTATGGTAATGAAGGTTCTTCATGTTGAGACAAACTGTCACTCAGTTGTATAGTCTTAAGTACATTTATCTATGCTTATACCGGTTTTTTTTGTTGTTGTTCCGCTTGCCTGTTTTTGTTATGATAACGAGTTCTAGTGTGCTTTTTGTCTTTTGGATTACAGATTCTTTCTAATGTGCTTAACGTGTTGTTATTTCTACAAACCTTCAATAGGTTATGGGCCCAGAATACGTGGACTGTGCGTGTTGTAGAAATTAGCCTGATTGTGTAGATTTCACCATGAGTGCAACATACGACTTCAAGGCACAGGTGGAGAAACTGGAAGGACAAAACAACTTGACCAGGTGGAAGAGGCAGATTAATTTATTACTGAGACATCATAAGGTGTTGGATGTTGTGTCAGGTGAGTTGAAGCTTGATGATGATGATAGAAATAAGGATAGCTTTGAGACCAAAGACTCACTGGCTCAACTGATTCTGATCAGTAGTTTAAATGCCACAAATGAAGAAATAACCTCTTCGTGTTCCACTTCAAAGGAGATTTGGGACAAATTAGTTTCAACTTACGAACAGAGCTCTAGTCAGAGGGTAGACAGACTATTGGAATGTTTCTTTTCAAATGAAGGAGTATGCGAAAGTATTGTGACCCATGTTGCACGCCTTCAGCGAGATTTTAATGAATTAAATGTTGAGTTGAAAAATCTTGCGAAATCTGAACTTCCAGAGTTGATTTTGATGGGTCGAATCATGTCTACCTTGCCTCCTCCTTACTTTGAATTTAAAAGTGTATGGGAGAGTGTTCCCATTGAGAGCAGAACCTTGAATAGTCTGACTGAGCGTCTTAGACTAATTGAAATGAGGTTACCAAATAAAACTGATTGTAGTGATGAAACTGCTCTTCTTGCCAAAAGCCATGTTAAAAATAAGAGTAAACAAGCAGCTGTCTCTAAAGTTAGTGAACCTAAAAGAAAGAGTTTCAAGTGCAAATTTACATTACCACTGTTGGTAATTGCTAGAAATTGTCCTACCCAAAAGCAATCTCAGGAAAATGAAGATTCTGGCTTATCTAAAGGACAAGCATTTATCTGTAGCAATAAGAAACAATTTTTAAATAAAAATGTTTGGGTTGTGGATACAGGCGCCACTGAACACATGACCAGTTCTAAAGAGAATTTTGAGACATTTGAAAGTTTTCATGTTCCTAAATATATTCAAGTTGGAAACCAAGATATCATCATGGCTTATGGACAAGGTGATATTCTTGTTGATATGAAGATTAATGGCAGATGGGAGCTAAATCATTTAAAGGACGTTTGGTATGTCCCTGATGTCAGTCATCACCTATTTTCTGTCAGTCGTGCCTTAGATAAAGGATTCCAATTTCATGCTGATAAAAGTGGCTGTAAGTTTAATAAAGAACGGAAAACCTTCTTGATTGGCCGAAGAACATCTGAAGGGCTTTATGCTTTAGACATGAAAATCCATGTACTTAAGAGGGCTGCAGCTGTCCTTTTGGCATCGTCTGGGGAAACACTTCAACTTTGGCATGAGAGACTTTGCCATCAGAATAAGAGACACGTGAGAAGTGTTTTGAAACAGATGGGAATAGATGTGAAGGTGAATGAGGAATTGTGTGAGGGATGTATCTATGGCAAACAGCATCGTGACCCCTTTCACGAGCGGACAGATCGACCTTCTGAGTGCGGGAAATGGATACATAGTGACATTTGCGGACCCTTTCAAGAAGAATCATTAGCTGGCTCTCGATACCTTCTTTGTTTTAAAGATGATTATTCTAAATTTAGGAGAGTTTTCTTCTTAAAACGTAAATCAGAAGTAAGTGGATGCTTTTCCACATTTATTAATGAAGCCAAAGCAGCTGGACACACGATAAAGGAATTATTCTGTGATGGTGGAGGCGAATATATTAATGCCGAAATGAAGAAGCTATTTCAAGACAATGGGATTGGTGTTCGTCAAACTATTCCGTACACACCTCAGCAGAATGGCGCCTCGGAGCGTGAAAATCGTACCCTTGTTGAGGCTGCTAGATCCATGATTCACGCCAAGAATTTGCCCTTAAAGCTGTGGGCTGAAGCAGTTAATACAGCGGTTTTTGTGTTGAACAGAACAGGACCCACTGGTCAGGGCACACAGTCGCCTATAGAACTGTGGACAGAAAGTAAACCTCCTAGGATGGATTACTTTAAAATTTTTGGAAGCAAATGCTATGCGCATATAGTCAAAAACAAGCGACAAAAGTTAGACAAGAAAAGCACACAGTGTCTTTTTGTGGGATATACAGGTGATCATAATGGTTATCGCTTGTGGAATTTTACTGATGGCTCCATAATTTTGTCAAGAGATGTAATCTTTGAAAAAGAATCCCCACTAGTAAAATTTGTGAAATGTGATGTGCTAGATGATGTTTCAGGGAGTCAAGGTGATGAACCATCATCTGACGTTGGAACAGCAAGACCTGTTATTTCACTGTCTCCACTTGAAGATAATGATCTTGCCCAGGTGGAAATTACAGGAGAGGCTACAGACAGTCCTCGAAGGAGCTCTCGGGTGAAACAGGCCCCACCATTTTTGACAGATAATTATGTTTTGATAGCCGATAAAGAAATTAATTTTTCTGATGCTCTTAAGTCTAAAGAAAAGCATTTATGGAGACAAGCCATGGAAAGGGAGCTGGGTTCATTGGCCGAAAATAACACGTGGAGTTTGGTAGAGTTACCAATGGATAAAAAGGTTGTGTCTAATCGTTGGGTGCTGAAGATCAAAAGAAAACCTAATGGTGAAGTTGACCGATACAAGGCTCGCCTCGTGGCTCGAGGATATACCCAGGAAGCTGGGGTTGACTTCAACCAAACTTTTAGTCCTGTGGCACGTTATGACACCGTGAGAGCATTGCTAAGTGTTGCAGCTGCTGAAAGGTGCGAACTTGCACAGTTTGACGTCGAAACAGCATTCCTTTATGGAACATTGCAGGAAGAAGTTTATATGCATCAGCCTATTGGTTTTGAAGATGGAAGCGGTCGAGTTTGCAAACTGAATAGAAGTCTATATGGACTTAAACAGTCACCTCGCTGCTGGAATAAACGTTTTGAGAATTTTATGTCTGCTCAGCAAATGCATCAAAGCCAAGCTGATCCCTGTCTTTTTATCAAGAAATGCAAAAATGGTCGAAAACTTATGGTGGCCATATATGTGGATGATGGACTCTTGGTGGGTGACGAACCTGACATTAATGAATTTTTATCTGCGTTAAAAGAAGAATTTAAAATTACTACCGGCAGACTTGAAAGCTTTTTGGGATTGCAGATTGAAAAGAGAAAGGATGGGAGTTTATTTGTTCATCAGGAATCGTACACCAAAAATATTCTTTCGATTTTCAATATGACTGAGTCTCATCCGGTTTCTACGCCCTGTGAGAGAAGATCCCTTGTTGAGCCTGATGCTCCCCTGGAAGGGAGAGCTCCCTATCGTGAAGCTATTGGGAGCTTACTGTATCTGGCCATGACAACTCGCCCGGACCTGACATATGCTGTAAGCATTTTGTCTGAGGTTCTTGACTGTCCGAAGGAGTCTGATTGGATTGGAGTGAAGCGAGTACTCAGATATCTTGCGGGCACCAAGAACCATGGTTTGCTTTACAATAGTAATGTGGTGGAAGGATTGAAGTGTTACTCTGACTCGGATTTTGCTGGTGATTGTGAGTCTCGTCGATCAAGATCTGGAGTAGTGATTACTTTTGCTGGAACTGCTATATCCTGGCTGAGTCGAAAACAAGGAACTACAGCTCTTAGTACAACAGAGGCCGAGTATATTGCTGTGAGTGAGGCAGTTAAGGAGATTGTTTGGATTGCTCGCCTGTTTAGGGAGATTTCAGACATCGGGCGGCCACCAACCTTATTTGTGGATAACCAAAGCGCTATACGTTTGATGAGGAACCCTGAATTCCATAGACGGACGAAACATATTGACGTGCGGTTCCACTTTGTCAGAGAAAAACTTGCGAATGGGGAGTTCATTCTTGAGCATGTCCCTTCTGGAGAGCAACTGGCGGACGTCTTCACGAAGAGTCTACCTCGACCATCTTTTGTGAGGGTCCGTGGGTCACTTGGAGTGTTGTGTTTGGGGGGAAGTGTTGAGACAAACTGTCACTCAGTTGTATAGTCTTAAGTACATTTATCTATGCTTATACCGGTTTTTTTTGTTGTTGTTCCGCTTGCCTGTTTTTGTTATGATAACGAGTTCTAGTGTGCTTTTTGTCTTTTGTGATTACAGTTTCTTTCTAATGTGCTTAACGTGTTGTTATTTCTACAAACCTTCAATACTTCAAACTTATGTACCATTCCTCAAGTGCTGTAGCAACATGAAACATACACAACAATAAGTGATTGATGTAAGAGTAAGCAAATCATATAGTATGCCTTCAATTTATCTGAGAAGAAAAGAAAGACTTTCTAGCATATCAAAGAGCTATAATTTATTTGTAATAAAACAGAACAGCTGAACACGTATCATTTACATAAATTTGGACAACATTTTTTAAGTGATTTACAGTATTGATTCCCAGTATCATACTGTAAGACTTACATTATATGTAGTATGAAAACAAGTAATATATAGTGTTCTACTTTCAGCACTCATAAAAATACACTTTCTCACATCTAAACATGGCAGAAATGTGTATGAATAAAAATTACTCAGTAGTTTACCACTTCTTTACAAAATGTTTTCTGTTCAAAATTATTTGGTAATTGCAGGGTTATCAGGCCAAGTCATATGTCTGAATATTTACAATAAATGCAAACAATTTTGCACATAAGACAAAGCTAAAATGCTAGTATAATATTATTTGTTTATTTATATCACTCAATAGAATCACCCACAACATAACTTCTACAATCATGTCTTTCCAAGGAGAACTGAATAAAGCACTTAAATCCTAGCTGCCAGTGGGCCTCTCTTTGGCAGCAGTCAAAGACAACAATTACAATATGAAACTTTCCCTCATTGCTGAAGTAAAATCATTTAAATGGTGCCAATATTTTCAACATATGGTACATACTCATGCTACTGTTATCAAAATATCTATGCAAATGTTAAGGCAACTCATGAAATGTTATGCAAAACATTTAAAATATGAAACAACAATTTAATATTCATTTGAAGTTAGAAGGTAATAATGTAACCACATTCATTTATAATTTAATATTTTACTACCTTTTCATGTTTTAAAAACATGAATTCCTTAAACACAAATTTTCTAAATCGTCAATAATATTTTTTGAAGGCCTGAACTCAGCAATAATATTTTTCTAACATGTTACGGTAATAATTAAGAATCACTGCTTTTGTGAAGGTAACACATGTGAGTTATGAAAATTATATAGGGGTGCGGGGAGATAGTTGAAACATTTTCTGGGAAAATGCTGATATTTTTAAATGTTTTAACTATTTCTTAATTATAGCAAAGTGTATGTGTAGATTATATATTTGTTTATCATATGCAACTGTAAAATAACCAAAAAGTTGGTTTAATTTGGCACAAGAGATATTTTTCAAAAACGAGTCAGCTGTTACAATTTGCCCCGTATTAGGGGTAAGTTGTAGCAGGTGTGGGGCAGGTAGTAACACCAAAAAATAAACAACAATAATTGAACATCTTTATGTTTTATTTGATATAAAACTCAAAATTACCTTTTCGACATTTGGTATGACTTATTTTATATGTTATAAGCTAGTTAAGTAAACATTTTTTTGTTTTTCAACATTAAGATTACTTATCATAATAAACTTTCAACATTATCAAAACTAACACAGCACTTTTTGCTTTATAATAAATCTCTAATGCTTTACAATCAATATGATTCTTATTAACACATTTATATCATAATATGTTTGTATCTTCTATCATATTAAACTTTCAAAATTATCTTCGGTAGGTTTCACATGTTGGATGAAATGGTCAATGGATTTTACAAATTCTTTTTCGGTCATCCAACCTAAAGAATTTCCAGTTTCAATTCAATCTGGTGGTCCACTTCGGATAAAAATATCCGTGTACCGGATCCTCGGGAACACGAACATTGGTGGAACACTATTGCCTGCGGCGTTTATAGCGCAAGCGTCACTAGCGTTCCTCTTTCAGCTGACGTAATCGCACCAACTTATTTCTGACCATGTGCCGCGACGATTCTTTTCGGTTTATGCACAGTTGTTACGCCTGTTTCATCTATGTTCCAAATGCGAGAGGCTGCAAGATTGTGTTTTTGAAGAATCTCTTCATACTTTAAAAAAAACATCTCTACATTCGTTTTGTTGAAAGAAGTAGCTCTGCTTAAATATGTAGTCTCTGGCATACTGAGTGACAGTTTTGGATTTCTCTCCATGAATTTAGTAAACCAATCTGGACCAGTCAATTCATTTTTGTGCCATAAATCAGGGATATTTTTGGCACCAATTGATACAGCGCATTAAAAAGCGAGCTTTCTTATTTCTGACGGAAGCAATCCGAAGTAGATATCAGAGCATTTCAGCAACTACGAGGCTATTTTCTCTCCTTTTTCAGGTGTGAATACTAGTCTTGGTTTGACATACCCAACAGTATGAGGTTCATTATTTTTCTTCTTTTTAATATATATATACAAAGACACATGGCAAAGATCGAATATCTGAGCGGCTTTTCGAATCTTTGTCTTATTTTCTAAGACTTCTTTGGCAGTCTGCTCGTATACATCTTGACGTTTTGTTGCTCTTTCGGACTTTCGTTTATAATTCCTCATTCTAAAACAAGAAAATATAGTCATTGTCATATTTACATTTGAGGCGAAAAGTCTAGCCAAAGGAATTAAAACCACAAGGGGCACATTCTAACAAGTAACAACATGCCCGAGATTTTGTTACAACTTGCCCCAGAGGACGATTTTAGATATTATTATTAAAATATATATATTTAAAAGAAATTGTAAGATAAATATTCGTAACATTTGAAAGCTCAATATATTGACGATATTAAAAATAAACACATAGTTCAAACATATCCATTATCACACCTAAAATCAAAGTATACGAGATTATTTTTTGTCCGTTACCTGGTCCAAATGGTGGAACTGCTCACTACCGCTCGCTGCGCCGTCCTGAGCGACACTGACTGTGGTTACGTAATAGAGGTCGTTATAAGGGTCATGGTGAGTGTTAATTCTAAACATAATTGTTGCAAACTGCCGAGTAATTTAGCTGTTACTACTTACCCCTGTTACAACTAGCCCCTAGCTAGGCTACTGATGAAATTCTGGTGGTCTTCTTTCCATGAAAACAGTACATTCCAAAAACTTTTTGTAAAAGGCATTCACAGCTAATGTTTAGATGCATCGTAATGGTATTTTCATCATATTATGACATATTAACATTAAGAGCAGCCAAATGAAATTCGTTAAATAATAAGCAGAAACTGCATATTGGTTTAGTCCACTACAATTTACAGCTAGTTGAGCATTTGCGTTTGTGAATTACCATTCGTGCTGATTGAAGAGTTAAATATAATTATTATGTGGAAGTACACTGAAGAGCCAAAAAAACTGGTGCACCTGCCTAATATCGTGTAAGGCCCCGCGAGTATGCAGAAGTGCCGCAAGACAACCATGAATCCTGCAGGGCAGTCCACAAATCCATAGGAGTGCGAGGTGGTGGAGATCTCTTCTGAACAACACATTGCAAGGCATCCCAGATATGCTCAATATTGTTCATGTTTGGTGATTTAGGTGGCCAATGGAAGTGTCTAAAGTCAGAAGAGTGTTCCTGGAGCCACTCGGTAGCAACTCTCGATGTGTGGGATGTCGCATTGTCCAGCTGGAATTGTCCACATCCGTTGGAATGCACAATGGACATGAATGGGTGCAAGTGGTCTGACAGGATGCTTACGTATCTGTCACCTGTCAGAGTCGTATCTAGAAGTATCAGGGGTCTCATTTCACGCCAACTGCACATGCCCCATACCATAACAGAGCCTCCACCAGCTTGAACAGTCCCCTGTAGGATCCATGGATTCATGAGGATGTCTCCATACCCGTACACGTCCATCCGCCCGATACAATTGGAAACGAGACTCGTCAGAGCAGGCAATGTGTTTCCAGTCATCAACAGTTCAATGGCGGTGTTGGCGGGCCCAGGCGAGGCGTAAAGCTTTGTGTCGTGCAGTCAACAACGGTACACGAGTGGGCCTTCGGCTCCGAAAGCCCATATCAATGATGGTCCGTTGAATAGTTCGCATGCTTGCACTTGTTGATGCCCCAGCATTGAAATCTTCGCTAATTTGAGAAACGGTTACACGTCTGTCGCGTTTAATGATTCTCGTCAGTCGTCATTTGTCCCGTTCGTTCACGATCATTTTACGGCCGCAGTGATGTCGAAGATGTGATGTTTTACCGGATTCCCGATATTCATGGTACACTCGTGAAATGGTCGTACGCGAAAATCCAAAGGTTATCGCTACCTCGGAGATGCTATGTCCCATCTCTCGTGCATCGACCATAACATCACGTTCAAACTCACTTAAATCTTGATATCCTGCCATTGTAGCAGCAGTAACCGATCAAACAACTTTGCCAGACACTTGTTATCTTATATAGAGACTGCCGATCGCATCGCGTTACTCTGATTGGTTCCATACCTCTGTTATTAGCATACGCATGCCTATACCAGTTTTTTGGGCTCTCAAATGTATGAGCACTTGACAAGTTTAGAATTGTTTCAATCGGTGAACATATCCTATATGTATTTTATCAGCATATATATACACACAAATATCACAAAGGAGGTGTGTCCACCACCATTTTGGATGTGTGTAATTGATGTTCAGTTACTCAGTTTAATAGGCTACACATAATCGTATATTTATGTGGAAATTGTATTCAGTGACATATTGCATATTAGAATGGTAATTGCAAACTTGTGTACTATCTGCACCTAGCCATGTCAACTGCAAAAAACCTAATCGAACTATATCTAATTTCACAATAGGTGAATCGCAGAGAGTGGCTGTTCCAACTGCACTATCGCGCATCGGAATATGGGCACCAAGAACTCTCAGGATTAAATCTGATTCTGACACAATTGAATTACAGTTTATTCCTGTTAGTCCCCAATGTATGTTTCCCTATGTGCAATAGCACATCGGCACACCCATCCTCTCTAATTCCCCTATCGAGAAGTTAGGTTCAGTGAGTTCCTCTTGCATTTAACACAGTTAAGCAATGCGACTGGCATATTTTTAAGTGTTTTACATCACAATTTCCATGATCTTCATAGCACTCTCCGCTATCGCATTTCATAGTATATACTGCATATATTGTGATGCCCATGTTTAAATTCATATTTAGCATGGTTAGTAATGCTAGTATATTCCATTTATGGTTACCTCCAACTTTTCTGAAGCCCTGCTAAAGTTCTACTGTCAGGATATTCCTCCGCCTCATGCAAACAAGGCTTATCCGAGTCTAGAAAATTACACCAAAGGGACAATGCACAACATTTTTGCGCACTCAGTGTAATAATATTTTGCATAATATCTATTTCTTACTAGGTGTTACCAACACACCTATTTTCTCACTGTCTTAATCCATATTAATGATCAATAAAATATTATAATGTATAGATAAAATATAAATATAAATTTTATCTAACAATAAATAAGGTACTTTAATGTTAGCATGAGTATAAAATGCTTGTGATACATGGCAGATTTAGGAAAAAACCAAACACGCCATACATGGTACCAATGATTTTTCAAAGGTTTGATTCAAAAAGTCTGAAGGAACCACAAATAGACTGTACATAATTTCTGGGATTTTTTTGCTGTTTTTCAGAAAACCCAAAAATTGTAACAATTACTGGAGAATTTCTTTAAAATTGGTAAATATAAACTCAATAAATGAATGTTTATGAAATTACCAGAACCATCACTGACAACACAACACATGACACAAGAATGTTTGAGGGAAGTAACCTGCCTGAAAAATATTACTGAAATTTCCATAAAATATACATGTATGTGCAAATGTAGTAAGGGTTATTGTGCTATTTCTGTGGAAGTGTGCTATAATATTGGTGAGCTTAGTGTGATGTTGTAAACTGGATCAATGGAGGAATGAAAATAAACAAAAATATAAAATTGTCTACACTTAGACCTTGAACAAACATTTGTGATCACCTCATATAAACTGATAAATGGCCTTAACCATACGCTATTTACAATACACTCAACTGAGGTACTTTGTGCCACTTCAGCGTAACTTTGTTTAACAACTATAGGCTACATTTTTATCTAAAATGCTAAAATGATGTTTAATTTCCTTTTTATTATTTTATTATACATTTTAATATTTGGGCGTGGTTTAAAGCTGCCCATGCTGATGCACAATTACCCCTAACGACGTTGAGACATGTTATGTTTGCATGTTGTATTTAGTATTTACCTTAAGCAGATACGATGAAAATGTTGAACGTAGTGTTAGGACTCTTATTCTGATACTACTCGGAGAAATTCTGCTAGGTCATATTCTCTAAAATGGTCAGAACAAGCTCTACTGTGTACAGTGGCTTGCCAATTTTCCCGCCGAGGTACTGAAATTCAAGATACGAACTTTACTTTACTTTACTTCACCTTCGTGTAACATGCATGTATCCTATGAATATACTATACTATAGCTAGTTACCAATATATTCAAATTAATTCAACATTAGGCACTAATTACCTGTATTTGTACAACCACAGGTAGAACAACTGATGGCCATTGTCAGTATCAATCGATGACATTTTAAATCCCACTTAAATTTTTTGTTGAAATCACTCTAATTTATAATATTTGCTACCGACAAAAATTAACCAACAAGTAATTTTTGCCAATTTTAATATGGCAGCCTTTTTATGGAAGGCTACAGGTGCCGACTGCGCATGCGCAGAGAGAGCAATTCAATTTAAACCAAGGTATCTACTCGATGCAGATTTCTCTGCCTTTTGCATCGGTCATGTGGCCTCTTGCATCTCTGTTTGTTCATATTTAATTCCACTGTGCTGCAATGAAAGTGCATATATTGCATTGCACCCAAATAAACATATATTTAATTGGCCCCTTGTAAAACATGTTCAGGTAAATGTACCTAAACATATTGTCGCTATACTAGTGTACCTAACAGGTGAGTTTTATTAATATATCTCAAGTGTTAGTATCAGTAGTAGCGATGCTCATAAGTCTGATGTGGTCGAGGTGACCCAGCGCTGGATGAGTGTAGAATTGCCCCACCCGGTGGTTTGGGCAGGGACAGTTTTGGTTAAAAATGCCTGGTGTCATATTTCAGCTAAGAGTTAATTATGTGAGTCCCTGAATGCCTCCACCAAGATAAAGATTAAGTTGTTATGTACTTAATATTACACTACTTACACAGGTTGACCTCGTGGCGAGACTATAGGCCGTCTCGTACGCCTGAAATATATTTACACTGAATTTAACACTTACAAGGGGGTGTAGTGCTCTTAGATTCCGGAGGACAATGAATAAACACTCACTAAATTTGGTAAAGCTGTTTACTCACATACTTTGTTACATGTTAATGAAGTGGAACCCAGCACTTACGGACTGCCAGTGAACTTTGCGTAAAAATGACCTAAGTCAGCATGGTATTATGGAGATACGTGTTAGCGTTAAAGTCTCAGGTGAGAGTGCAGACGGTACTCCCTTCGGTACAGAAAAGAAATCAAAAGGTTCTGGTGAATTACATTGCTATTGTATTGATGTGAAATCAGCCTAAGTGATGGCACCGAGGAAGTTCGCAGAGCGAACGATTAAAGCTGCCGGTCTGGCTCATGTGCTGAGGCGAACTAGGCGAATGGCATCGGCTTCTGCGACAGGTTGTGTGAACTGGCATCAAATGCCAAGTGCTAAAATATGGCATAAACTCTATATGACATTATTACACTGGTGATAAATTATACAAATTAAAGTGAACACATTGGTGACTCCCTCATTGATTAACAAATGTCTGTTAAGCTTGATGTGAATTTTACGGGGAGTGTCACCACACTAAATGAAATATTACCATGATGGACGCCTTTATAGGCAGTCTCCCTTTATAAAAACACAATTACCCTCTTATAATTGGTACACTTTGATTATTTATTATGAAACGTCTTTGTATTCCATTTCCGGTGACGTGTTTACAATTCACTTGCTACAGTGTGGCCAGGTGGCCATCTCCAGAAGGGATGGATGGGTCCACCTGGGCAAAGGTTTGTGGGTTGCCATTCTCGATGGCCCTTAACACAATAAAACCCACCCCTGACTGTAGATTTAAATGAATTGAAGTTATGTGATATGTTCTAAAAAAAAATGCTGTGCACTATTGGTTGCACTTTGGTGCACTTAGTACTTTAGCTTTGGCCTACAGACCAGTTGACATCACTTGGTGGTGTGTTACGTCGTATGTCGTGGCACGAGCTGCTACAACGTAATGACCAATGGCCCGTGCGCCCAGCAGCTGTGGCTTTGGGGTAAACATCGTTTCTGATCGCCTACTAATTTATTACAATAGTTATATCTTGTAATAAATAAAGTAGGACGGTTTCTTGAGTCATGTAGTACCTGTTGGTAAGAAGGTGCAAGTTCCGTTCCTATCAACCTGCACTATGCACTCTTGGCCTGATGTTGGTGTGGCTCAGTCCAGCCGGTACAGTTTATATGACTGTGGTGGTCAGAGTGGGCACAAGGAGCTCGTAGATGCATTGTTCCTGTCAAGCCACTGATCAACCTGAAGATTGGAAAAGGTATATACAGAGCACTAAAGTGTAATATATGTCAGGTAATATTTGTCAAGTAATAATTGTCGTGGTAATTATTAAACAGCAGATTAAGAATTTGTTAAGAATCAATGCTTTTCCGAAAAATTAAAAATATATATTACCAGCAAATGTTGTATATTGCCATTATTAACGAATCTGTTTAGACCTCAAAAATACAACTTACAATCAACGTAATTTTGTATATAAGTAGCATTTTAAGAGTCATTTAGGGTAATTATCCATATGTCTGCACATAATTTTTATGATTACCAAATTAAGACTTAATTTGCCCATATGCATATAACTGAATGTAGGTAGGCTATATTGTATGTGGAAAATAGTATGGCAAATTTTATTGTAGGTAATAGTGTACATAAGCATTTGACAATGTAAAACAGTAATATTTTTATCAAATGCTATAAAAAAAAACTTACTCTAGTACACACAGGATTTTTAAGTAATTGCACAAAAATTACATTATATATAACCAATAAAATTTATAAATCTGCATTATTATATAATAAAAAAATTAAAACCTATTTTGTCTTCTAATCCTCTTTATACTGTTACAGAATTTCTGGATTTTGATTCCAACTATTTTTAGGCTTAAGTTACTCTATTGTATTATTATTACATTGTATAACTCTGTAAGTTATGTGTATGACAGGACTCATAACTTTACAGTCACTAAAATTCTTGATTCTCGAGTCATAATATGAGCACTGGCCAAGGAAAAATTTGTGCATAAAAGCATAACCCCCACTGTGAATTTCTACCCCTTTAAGATTTCTAAAAACGATTTAATAATTTCATGCTAAAAATGAATGAAAAAACCAAAACGTCTGAAAAGAACACTTTTTAGAGACATCTGAATTCCATCGGATGAATAAATCTATGTTTCTGGAACACCACAAAATAACAGTAATTACTATTTCATAAGCCTATTTTGGGCCTATTCAGGCTGACCCACATGCCTTAAACTCTAAAAACTCTGAGTTGAGGACACTGGCTGTTAAGTAATTTACATGAGACTGGGAGAATGCGGATTATAGGGTACCCGTATCCCGAAACGCCAGGAGGCATTGCTCGAAATAAGAGACACAAAGTCTGAAAACTTGTGTTTAATTACTCTTGCACAACAACACTTACATCACTGTAGGTGAAATCTTAACAAGAATTCTGGCCTGTTTCTCGCCAGATAGGCAAAACTGCGAAAGTACACAAGTGTGCACAAAAATGAATTACTGATGTTTGAAGCTTCTCCAGCCAATGCTATTCCCGGGGAAGAATGGGTGGAGTCTCTGGATGCAGAAAATAATAGGTTCCAGTAAGTTTCATCAGACTATTGCAGCTAAAGATGATTGGTGCGAAAACATGAAAGCTCCCAGAGAGGGAGCCGCACATACTGACCCCTTGAGACACTCGGCTGTGACTGCGCACAGATATAAACATGCTGGCCGGGTCTTAGTCGAGGTGGTGGTCACATTGTGTTCGGCAGCCACTGCGCGATGTAACCTCGCTGGTGAGTACTTACCTCTTGATGCTCCCTCTCATGCCGTTTACATCGGGCGTCACTGATGATTGTTTCATCATTGTCTTCTGCCTGCCGGCAGTCAAAATCACTAGGCAGCATTAGGTTGTGGCTCATCAGGACATTGGCAGGTGACTTGCCATTGGCAGCATTACGCATCGATGGAGGGTGAAGAGGGTGGCAGGTAGATAGTCGGCCCAGGTGGTGTGCTGGTCACTCATACAGAGCCACAGCTGGGTCTAGAGCTCCTGGTTGCGGCGCTCCATGGGGTTGGCAAGTGGGTGGTATATTGCTATCTTCAGGTGTCGCGCTCCCCAACTGGTACACAATTCTCACCACTTCCTGATGGGGAATTGCATGTCATTATCGGTAAGTAGGTTCTGCGGATATCCCACCTGGGGAAGAATTCTGTCTGCAGGACCTTTGCAACACTCGTGGCTCGTTTGCTACTGACAGGGTATGACTCGACCCACCTGGAAAAGGTATCGATGACCATTACGATAAATGTATTTTCCCCTGATGACCTGGGGCAGGGCCCCATGAGGTCGAGGTACACCATCTCGAAGGTCTTAATTGAGCAGTATGGGCTGCTGTTGTTATACCCTGTCAGCTCGCCTTTATTTGAATTGGTTGCACTTAACACTCTGTTGCACTTACCTGCTTTCGTGCTTGGTTAGTGTAGGCAAAAAGAAATTTGCATGCACATTACGAATTGTTTGATCTGTCCCCAGGTGTCCTGATTTGTTGCTATTAGGTGCTTATTTTATTACCTTCATTCTTACACTGGAATGAACAGCCACCACATGTCATGGTTACTAGGTGAACATGTTTATATATGGCCATCTTTTATGTACTAATACTCGACAGCTGGCTGGTCGAAACAGTATTTCTCTTTGAGAGTGAGTGCACACTCTTGCTGCACTTGCACCATGTAATTTTATAGGTCATGTACAGTGATGTAATTGTTGGTGGCATTTATCTGGTGATGGCTTACCTGACTCAGTGGTTTCTGCGTTGTTGTAGGTAAAATTTGCTCCCTATCTGCGTAGTCCAGCACGACGATGTCAGAGTGTGTTGACTTGGACAGTGCATCTACTAGCTTGTTTTCGCTGCCCAGGACATGCTCCACGACAAAGTCGTAAACTTGAAGAAGCATTGGCTACTAGGTCACCTTGCTGTGAGCCTCGCGCTTGGTGAGGAGGCAGAGAAAGCAGCCATTGTCAGAGCAAAGCATGAAGCGCTGGTACTCCAAGTATGCACGGTACTACTTGATGGACCATACCATTGGTTAAGCATTCAGGTTCGTTGATGCCATACCTCCGCTTAGTTGGTCCTTATTTGGCAATTGCGAAGTCGGTGACCTGCATTCGCCATTGTCACTGCACTGGTAGAGCACTGAACCGAGACCTGCTTGGCTGGCATCAGTCGCAGGTAGAGGTGTTTTGTGGTTGTGTAACTCGTCAAGGATGGCCACACTCGGAAACGTTACTTGATTTGCTGGAAGGCATCGTGGGGCCGTCCCATTGATACCACCGCTGGGTTGACAGCAGGTTGGTGAGTGGTGCAGTGATGATGGCAAAGTCCTGGATGTACTCCTGGAGTCAGTTTATTAGCCCAAAGAACTTCTGGAGCTACTTGTGTGTGAGTGGTGGTAGTTACTCGTCATTCTGCCACAGATGTTATGGGTTGGGTTGTTTGTTTCCTTCCTCGTCGACGACATGCCTTAGAAAGTCGATGCTGGTCTTTCCGAGGTGGCATTTAGCAGTTGTTCACATGAGGCCATTGATGGACAATCTCTCGAGCACAAGTGACAGGTGATGTAAGTGTCCTCCCAACTTGCCGACCATATCACCACTTCGTCCAGGTAGGTGAGTGTGAAATCGCTGATGAGGCGATCCAACACTCTGATCATCATCGCCTGGAAGGTGGCCGGTGCACACTTCAGTCCCAATGGAATGGGGTAGAAGTGAAAAACCCTGCCTTCGGGGGCCGCGAAAGCTGTCTTGCCACAATCTTCGAACTTGTTGGCCACTTGCCAATAGATGCTCTTGAGGTCAAGGGATGACATGGCCTTGACTTGCCCTAAGGAACTGAGGGTATCTTTAACACTGATGTATGGTGGAAATGCACTGCATGTAAATTGGTTAGCTGGCCGAAAATCTACACAAAAACTCCACGTGCTTCGTATTTAGGTACCAGTGTTATGGCAGAATTAAAGTCGCTGTATGTTATTTCAATAACAGTAATTCAAAATTTCTTGAATTTGGTGTTCAATAATTTTGGCTTGGTGTGGTAAATAACTGCATGGCAGAGTGTATATAGGCCTGTCTTGCACTAGCATTATGGCATGCTCAGATGCAGTGGTTCGACAAAGGGCATCATGTGCTGCAAACACGTCTCGGTGGTAGTCAAGGAGCCACTGAAAAGCTGCCTGGTGTTCGGGCGGTATGTTGTTGTCAAAGTCCGCTAATGAAACTTCTGGTACTCTATCGGCTGGTCGCCAGTCAAGGTTATAAACTGTGCATCGCTCCTTCAGGCCGAAATGGATGCAACATGACGATGGTTAATCTATGGTATTTTGTCCAGTAAGCCATTGTACACCAAGGATGGCACCTTCCCTAAAATATCCGGGGTAACAGCTGCTGTGGTTATTGTTTCTAGGTCATGTACGCAAACTGACACTGGCTTAACTTAGTGCAGTGTTTATTGGTAAGTTGATTTGTGGCTGAACGAATTATGTGAGTGGCTGGAGTGATATATGTATAATGCACGAAACTAGGCTGTATGAAGTTATGAGATGCAGCAGTGTGTATTCATTAAAGGCAACAATGAATGTTAATAAACACTAAAATGCGAATGAACTGTAAATGATTGCTACTAACATGGTTAATTATGGGTTCTTGCGGTGTCAAGTTGATAATATTGTCCGGAACTGTGGTGTTGGGTACATCTGGCTCCTTTACACCTACTTACCGTTTCCCTAATTGCTGTTTGCACGGTTGTTTGTTTGAGGTGAGGATTGTTAGGGCATTCACTGAGCCAATGGTATTCCTGACTGTCACAATAACGACACAGATTTGGCGCTGGTTGACTTCTATCCCACTTCAGGTTTTTGTTTCACGCATTATCTACTGCAGTATTGTTTTGTTGTCGCTTGTAGCGGTAATTTGTGCAGCACTGTTTCCTGCGCTGGTATTTTGCCCCGTTGTCGATTTAAAAAAGGTGTTTTAGCACTGTTTTGCACTACATCCTGTCACTTCATATTGTCCTGATGTTGCTTGTGGCTCTATCGTATGGTAGTCGTTTCCCGTTCACGGAACAGCTGGATCAAATTTTGCTCCAAGATTATTGTGGTGCGCATGAGTTTATCGAGGCTGATATTAAGCAGTGGTACCAAGGTGGTACAGTACTCAGGAGGGGNTTCCCACTTTGGTAGGTGTGGGTGGAAACATCTGACATTCTTTTTTTTATGGTCATAAATGTGATTAGTTTCTCCATTGGCTGTTGCTCTTCTAAGGTCAGTTTACTTTCTCCTTGAAGTGATTAATGCTCCTCCATAACGACACTAGAAAACATGGAAGAACTCCTCCCATTGCGCTTCTCCAGAGAGTTGCGCTCCAACACAGCTATACCTCTCCTCCAGGCATACCCCATAATGTTGCAGGAGTGCTGTACAGTCGCTCAGGAACGCAGATGTGTCCTCTGTAGGTGATCCCGCAAAGGTGGGTAGCCACTGGAATCGCGAGGGCATGGTAATACTAGTTGGTTCAGGCACAAGGTTTGGGATAGCTGCAGTGGTTTGGTTTTGCCTTCTGCTACTTTGTGGCCAGGTGCTCGCAGTTGGTGGAACAAAGTTGGGCATGGGATATTGTGTCACCGGATTTGGTTGTGGAAATTGTGGTGTGTGAGTTGATAGCACTGGAATCATCTATTGGGGAAGGCAGGCATGGCAAAGTAGGTGGCGAGTGGTTATGTAAGGAGCAGATGTTAGGAGAGGGAGAGGTGCTGAATTCAAGGCAGGCTGGTGGGGTGTGGAATGAGTGTGTGGAGCTAGCTGCGTTGTTTGCATCTGCCACTTGCATGCGGATAGCATGTGACTGCCATGGTGTGGTGTCGGCCGATGATGTACATTGCCGACACGTGAATTTGCCATCTTGCGCAGTCAGTCTTTCACCAGGATTCAAACATTGCCTGTGTACATGCACTGCCCACACCCCGCATTTCAACACCACATTACTTTCGCGCTCTTGACACACTGGATGGTGACATTGCATTAGTTGACAGTCTGGGCCAGTTAATAAATCTTTGTACACTTTAGAAGTGTTCAATAGAATGTTATTGCCATGGCACTGTGAGTCCTGAAAGATCCGATTTTGTATAGTTGCGAGTTCGTTAGTTGTAAGGGGAATTGAATAGTAATGCTGTAGGCACAAAGTACATTGGAGAGTAGGAATTGGCTCATTCACAATAAACTGGCACACAAGATATTGTTGTTCGGGAACTGAATGTTTGAATTTTATTTACTGATATTGTCCAAAACTTTAAATTTGCACTGGCTTTGAATTATGTTTTTCACATCGGAGCTGTCCATGTGTACGCAGTAGTTCGTGGCGCGGTTTCTCGTTGGGCTGGTCTCACAAGCACACTTGCAATATGTTGTGCCTATAATTTGTACTTGGCCACTACATCCTGTAGGATGGGACACAATCATTGCTAACACAGAGGCATCGGTGTGCCTACAGGAGTCAGGCCAGCCATTGTTGACAGTCGAGTCAGCTGAACCAAGCAGTGCAGTCATGGCCACAGCCTACCTCTCGCGACTGACTTCACTGTGCCTGCTTGGAGAGGTGTACCACCCAGTGGCGGACGGGGTGCGCGCGCCTACGCACACAGCCTGCTGTGCCGATCGATACTCCCAGCCGGTGTTGCGGTGCTGCAACAGGGAAGGGGGTGAGTGCAGATGCAGCCACCCACTCAGCTGCATAGTTCACGTTTGATGAAGCAGGAAGGGTGGTGATATCTCGCTGTCCCATTATGGTGGACTCGCCGCGCGTGCCCTGCGCTGTTGATGTAATGGCAGCTGTGAAGTTGGTTTTGGTGCACTTTTACACCATGTGGTGTGGCATCTCTGGGCTAAGTGTGAGTACTGTCTGACAACAGGATGTTTTTTCTAAAGTTGATCACACCGCTGCCTACCTGTTCTTGATGCTGTAGGGGGAGAAATAGGTGGGAAAATTGCTCATAGAGGGGTTGAGGTTACGAAATTTTTTAGAGGTTTCTGGGTCAAAAACATGGAAGCCATGACGAGAGAAAAGTCTGCCAAACAGAAGGGCGACAATTTGTTGCCTGTTAAATTACGTAGAAAAAATGTTGAGCAATGAGGTTTTACAGTAGGAAATGTCCACATGGAAGGGTGCCAATTTAATGCCGGTTAAATTGCACAGGGCATCAGATAACTGGAATAAGAATTTGCCACAAAGTTGGGTGCCAATTTAATGTCTGTTGACTGGGTGGTGTCTGATAAATGTAAGTTTTGAGGGGCGGTGAAAAACATTGTTAGGTGGATCTTGGAGTTGGATAACCGACTAGGTGCCAGACACTGTTAGCGGGCGGTGCCAATTGTTGCTGCTGATGATTCTGGTGATGATCTCAGAGTACGGCAGGCCATTCCCCGGACGTATGGGTTCCCTCGGTAAATTGTTGGAAGAGCACCTCGTTACTGAAACATGGAAAATACTGTGGGCCTATTCAGACTAATAAACACACCTTAAACTGCAAAAACTCTGAATTGAACATACTAGCTGTTAACTAATTTACATGAGACTGGGTAAATGCAGGTGATAGGATACCCATACCCCGAAACGCCCAGAGACAGTGCTCGAAATAAGAGACACAAAGTCTGAAAAACTTGCATGTAGTTACTATTGCACAAAAACACTTACATCACTGTGGGCAGGCACTTCACATGAATTTTGGCATGCGGCCAGCCAGATAGGCAAAATTGGGAAAGAACACAGGTGTGCACAATAATAAATTACTGTTGTGTTAAGATTCCTCGGGCGATAAAATTCCCGGGGAAAAATGGGTGACGTCTCCGAGTACAGAAAATAACAGGTTCCAGTAAGTTACATCAGACTATTGCAGCTAAAGATGATTGGCGCGAAAATGTGAAAGCTCCCAGAGAGGAAGCCGCACATGCTGACCCCTTGAGACACTTGACGGTGACTGAATCCGGCGAGCTCGCGAGGCACAGACTATGGTGGAACGTGGCTCACCCTGCACTACTTTACATTAAACTAAAACACTTGCACAACTAAACGTATTTGAACCCTTGCATAACACATTAATTAATAAATACATAATATTACACTACACATTAAAAAATACAATTTAAATGTGGATGGCAAGAAATGAGGGTAAAACATCTGAGGTTAAACTTAATTAAATAATTGAATCGCTTATAGGGGTGTCTTTGAGTGTCCACACTCCTTGCATGTCTTTCTTTTGCTTTTAATTATTTATTGATCTTATATTGCCCTATAACTAATGTGTGCTGAGTCAGTCATAATGCACCCCTGGCCCTCCCTTAGAGGAAGGGGGTGGTATGAAGTTGTGCGGCACTACTCCACAGTCTCCTGCTCTCGCACTACACTGCACATGGTACTGCACTGTGAATTGAGGGCACATTAGTGCCAGTGGATGTGGTGGAAGCACTGCATTGTAAATAGTCTGGAAGGCAGGAAGCTGTCCTGAATCTAATGCCTCCTCGTGATGAGACAGTTTGCGGGCCACATGTATTCAGGCACCGCAGGGACAGGCTGTGGTCCCACGATGTTGGTGCCGCAGGGTGTATGGGTCCCTTGGGTGGGATGAACGGTGCTGGTGCGGCTTCTGTTGGTCTTGACATGGGTGTCTTTCTATGGTGTAGGATGCGGTGGCAACACTGTAGGTCAGGCACGCCCGCACTGGTTGACGTCTCTGGCGTGAGCGGCATGGGGAGGTGATCTGAGGGACCTCCTCGCTGCTCTCGCTGCTGCAGTCACTGCTCTTGCTGTTGTTGCTGCTGTGTCGCTGACCCCACTACCGCTGGTAGCGACCCCGGCTGGCAATAATCGAGGGGTGTTGATCACATGGTGGTGACCTCTTCGCAGGTGGCAGCGTTTATTCTGTGGCACTGCCCTTCTGCATCATTCCCTTGCCAGCAGTGGAGACCTCCGGAAACCGTCCTGACGCCATCGACGGTGCATAAGGAGGTCCTGGGGTATCACCTGTAGCGGGCCTGATGAGGGGAATGGAAGCCCCCATCAAGGTGGGTGCCTTAACGACATGCATCATGACAGAGGCAGGACTTGGTGCTACTTCCTCTTGCTCACGCTGGTGGTACACCTGGAGAGGTGTTGGCATGGGGACTGAGTCACCGGATACTGCCATGCCATCCGCAATGATGGGGCTCCCACCTCAATGATCCCTAAAGGGCGCCTGGATGCAGTACGTCGTCGTGCTTGTGGGCCCTTGTAAATGCTCCTCCGAGGGAGGTGCTGACGTACGTTACTCTTGTGTGTTATCGGCAGACCTCGACATCGGGGTCACCATCATGGGGAACCTGAGTACCTAGTGCCCACCTAGTGCGGTGTCGTCGCTGAAGTCACTTGATGTTAGGCGCAGGTCATTCCAGTGCACCTTGACAGACTTTCGTTCAAGCTGGACCAGGTAGGTAGTGGGTCCGATGGCTCAACAAATCGTGTGCAGCTCACTCCACTTCGCTGCAATGCCAGCGCAGAAGTCTCTGCGGAATGCTGACTGCGGGTGGGCACAGATATAGACATGCTGACCGGGTCTTAGTCAAGGTGGTGGTCACATTGTGGTCGGCAGCCACTGCGCGATGTAACCTCGCTGGTGAGTGCATACCTCTTGATGCTCCCTCTCACGCCATTAACATCGGCCATCACTGCTGACTGTGTCATCACTGTCTTCTGCCTGCGCCAGTCAAAATCACCAGGCAGCATGAGGTTGTGGACAATCAGGACATTGGCAGGTGACTTGCCATTGGCTGCAATACGCATCGATGGAGGGTGAAGAGGTTGGCAGGTAGATAGTAGGCCCAGGTGGTGTACTGGTCACCCACACATAGCCACAGCGGGGTCTTGAGCTCCTGTTTGCGGCACTCTGTGGGGTTGGCATGTGGGTGGTATATTGCTGTCTTCAGGTGTCGCACTCCCCAATGCGTACACAATTCTCGCCACTTCCTGATGGCGAATTGTATGTCATTATCGGTAAGTAGGTTCTGCGGATATCCCACCTGGGGAAGAAGTCTGTCTGCAGGACCTTGGCAACACTGTGGCTCGTGTGCTACTGACAGGGTATGACTCGACCCACCTGGAGAAGTTATCTATCACCACTACGATAAATCTCTTTCCTCCTGATGACCTGGGGTAGGGTCTCATGAGGTCTAGGTACACAATCTCGAAGGGCTTAGTTAGGCAATATGGGCTGCTGTTGTACTCTTTCAGCTCGTCGTTCTTTTAATTGATTGCTTATAAATCACTGTGTGCGTGTTTGGTTAGTCTGGGCCAAAAGTAATGTTCATGCACATTGCGAATTGTTTGTTATGCCCCCAGATGTCCTTCTATGTTGCTATTGTGCGCGTGTCTTATTGCCTTCACCATAACACTGGAAGGAACAGTCTCCACATGTCATGGTTACTAGGCGAACATGTTTATATATGGTCATCTATTAACACTCGACAGCTTGCTGGTCGCAATGGTCTTTCTTCTTGCGAATGAGTGCGCACTCAAGCTGCGCTTGTGCCACGTCTTTGTATAGGTCATGTATAGCTAAATTATTGTTGGTGGTGTTTATCTGGTGAAGGCTTGCCTCAGTCAGTGTTCCCTGTGTTGTTGGTGGTAAAAAAGATGGTTCAATAACACCTTCAACATTTTTTGAATTTGGTGAATAATAATTTTTGCTTGGTGTAGTAAATAACTGCATGGCAGAGTGTATATAGACCTGTCTTGCACTAGCAGTATGGCATTCTCAGATACAGTTGTCCGACGAAGGGCTTCGTGTACTGCAAACATGTCTCAGCAGTCTTCAAGGATCCACTGAAAAGCTGCCTGGTGTTCGTTTGTAATGTACATGGAACTTGAATTTGGTGTACCAATGTAAAACACACTGCTAAAAAGTTCAAAAACATAAATAAGGCTATGAGGCAATAGAAGAAATTAAGTGTAAATCATATCCAACAGTTAACTATCCCAGTAAAATTGTTATAGTTTTTAATCCATACAAATGCATTAAATTTCGATTAACTAAAGGACTATCAATCTGTTTGGGATTCAGCACTGTACTTTAGGCTGAAACACAATTAACAGTGGCACCTCATTTATACTAACGACTTGTTTGTGCACTGTTATGTTTGTACTGTTATCATGCATTAGAAAAGTAATAGGGTACTTCCCATTAAAGTTGCTTATGTTTACAAAGAAATGTTATTCTGAGCCAGTCTGAGTTTACCATTTTGTAATAAATACATTTTCCAGTTTAAACAATTGTGCATTTCATTACTGTGTTATTTTTTAATGACTAGTGTGATGTGCTTGGGTATTAAAGTATTGCCCGACTTCCTAATACCTAGCATAACCCAAACATACACAGTAAAATAAATTAATGTAACATGAGATTCTGGTATGAACCCAAATTCATCTGTTTGAATACACAGCTCACGACGGGAAAATGTGGCCATAAGACAACTCACAGAATAAATTCATACTGAGATTACTTTATCTGCAATAATAAGAAGAGCAGAGAGGTATTGAGTTGTATTTAATTTAAAGAATAATATTTTAGGGTAATATGATTGAAAGTATTAGTTATTTACTAATATACAACTAAGTTACAGATATCAATATTTAATACAAATACTTTGAGTTTATCAGTTACCAGGCAACACTAGCTTGGCTTGTTCAAATTTTTTATAAATTGAATTGATTAAGTTCATGTTGGAAAATTTGCAGAGAATTAATTGGGTGAAGCAAAAGAAAACTGATGCCTCAATGGCATTTATTAAAAAAATTATTATGTCAGCTCAAAATAAAAGCGCAAATAAATGAAAATATCTCAGACTCTGTTCAACTCATTTTCTCACTTATCTGGCATAAATCATTACACTAAAGTAGTTTGGCGAACTCTGTAGAAATACTGCCGACGAATCCAGGTGAAAAATATATATAATTTATTGATCCCGTCTTCTATACTTGCAGTCTTCCCTAAATAAGGCTTTCGGAACTTAAATGCCTTATAAAGTCCTTGGCATTAAATAGCTTATTCGCGCATCGAATCACTATTAACTAAAATAAAACAAATGCGTGACTGTAGCCCATACAGACCGTAGTATTGTCACAATCCTCAGTACATATTCTGTCACAATTAATGCCGAACTCGTGAAATAATTTAAGAATAATATAAACGTCCTACCAGGAAACACCAGTTCTAACCTCCCTGTTCCTACGTCGAAAAAATTGAATATGGCTCATCTTCTTGGCTGTAATATTCCAAAAACATTAGAATTTATATAACAATTAAATTTTATAAACAGTGTAGCATGCACCAGAATTAGAGTCACCAAATATTGGTTGCCATAGCAATATAACAAATTGTACCAAACTTCCTTCAAGAAGTAATTCATATAAAAACACTCAATACTTAAAAACAACAGAAATTACTTGTTTAACATTCAAAACAAAATTACTAATTCCAATAAAATTATGTTCTTAACACTGCAGTGTGTCAAAACAAACTTTAACCTCTGATTAAAATTATTGTTCGTAATCTTAATTCCTACAAAGTAAAAAATAATAATAATTCAATAAATTTCCAGATGTTACACTAGTATGTTTTCAAATGGCACAGCACGGCAGTGTGTCTAATGTTTTAGTGTTATATAAATGAATGCATCTACACCAATTGAATTATAATCATGAGGTGAAAATGTCTACCGCCTATTTAAATAATAGAGCTTCAGAAATGTAAAATCTCACATTTCCATGGTAAATGCAAAAAAAAAAAGAAAGTTCTGTTTAGATAACAGCACTTCAGCATTTCCATGGGAAATGCAAAAATGTGAAAATTTTCATTTGGTATGCTAGCATAATATGCAGCACCATTGCTCCGTTTTGCATTATTTTTTACTCTGTAGAACTTTCTGTCTAACTGGGGCAATATTTAAAATTACTATATAATACATAAATAAAATTATAATGTTTTCCATCTAATATGTGTATCCGTGACTCAGCACAAACAAACTGTAAAATCAGTTTTAAAACAATTTAATGCATTTAAAATGTATGATCTCGAAAGAAATAAAAGCCTATTAAAATAATTTTTTTATAGTTTTAACTAACTGTGACTTTCCTACACATCATTATCCTGGTTAATTGATTGTTGACTGTACTGAAGACTCAGTTTTTTTTATATTTGCAAAAGTAAAATGCACAATTATTGTATAGTCATGTATCATGAGTAAATTATGCCTCATAAAATTATGCTAGGTACATAGCATACTTTGGAATGTACGTACAGTACTAAGTATTTATTTAGTTTTCAAATATTATTCTAAAATGGATAGGTTATTTTTTTAGGGAAAGGGGAATAAAAAGTTGAACCAATGTTGGTTGGCCAATAAGACTAAGGAAAATAATTCACTGAGTACATCATTAAACCAATGGAGAAACTGCTCTGGTACTTGCATCCTACAAGATATCAGACTATCTTCTGATTGCTACATGTACTGTCACTAAATTCTCATTCAATGAAATGCACACTAGTAATTAGAATTCTGCTAGCCAACAATAACAGCAATCAAATGATTTTTCCAATAAATTTGAATTTCAATGACATACTCCAATATGCACAGAAAAAGGGGTTTTCATGTAAAGTAACATTGTACACAAATTCGGCAATAAACCGACATTTTAATGCAAACATATATACAATATAAACATAAAAAGAAAATTGTACTTCTTGTCAAAGTTCGGTGTCACCAAATGCAGACTTCTGTTTCAAAGTCAGGTATCGCCAAACTCAGATGCCTCCATCAAAGTCAGGTGTCACCAAATGCAGACTTCAACAATTTTCTATAAACAAATTTATTACAATAAATGTGAAGATGACAACACAAATCCAAACAAACAATTAAGAATTTTTGTTAAATAAATATATGTTGAAAAACCTGAGTTTATTTTATATTCAATCACATGCAGTAAAATTAACATGCAAAAAATTTTGCTTCAAATTACCTTTAATTTTTATTGAATTCAATTTCTTGAATTCTATGTGACATCATAATATCAACTGTTTTGTCTTTCATTTTATTAAATATCTTGAATTTTTTCAAAGTTTTATATTTTGAACATGTTCTATATTTTCTTGAATTCATAATTTCAACCACTGATCAGTAGTATTCTGACATGTAATGCTAATGTATGCAGAATTATGGAATTGTATACGCACATTTAAAGGTGTTAAAAACAAATACCAAAATTTTCTTAAAGTAAATGTGCAATAGTAAACCAAAAAATTTATGTTGGTGAATTATTTTTGTGTTGTGAACAGGTTGTAAAGACTATACTCTTGAATACTGTAGGTATGTTTTACATGTATTTTTCAATAATTTATATTAACTTTTCAAGTCACTTCAATGTATTATGAAACAATTCGGTGAATGGCACATAAAGTAATTATTTTCTTCAATAAATTAAATTCAAGTAAATTGTTTCAATTAGGGCCAATTTTACAACATCTCATTAAAGTCCTTTTAAATTAACCATTCGTTAAGGCTAGCCATTAATAAAGTTTGTGTTGACAACCACTTTTTGTGGTGTCTTTTAATTACATAAGGATGATTTTCCAAATTCCATAAAAAATTCCTACTTGTTAGCAAAAAGTTATATTGCTGTCTTATGAATGGCTGTCTGCAACTGCTCATTTGTTTAACCTCGAAGTGCCATGTTCTAAATGTAAACAAACATATTAAAATAAACATTGTCTTTATGTCCTGAATTACGTTTTGTTTTATTTCAGCGAAATGGCAGATTACAAAGCGAAAAAGGAAAGCAGTGTTAATTGCTCTTCCAAAAAAGAGAGCATATTATAATTTGAATTACAGAAGTCAAATATGTGCTTGAAAAAAGGAAGCCGAAATTAAAATTCGGTAATCCAAAAATAAAAGTCCTTAAAAATGAAGCCCACTATAAAAGTGAAATCTTAAAGCATTATAAAGAAACTTTGGTCAGAAGTGTTTATTTATAATGGCGGCAGTATGTTACAATTATATAATTAGTTTCTTGTGCATTTAAATGTTTACATCCTATAGCCAATTAAATACATTTTTGTATCTTAGTACATATTTCACTTTTTAAGAATAAGTAACACCATTAATATACTCAATACTGCACTTGGAAAATTCAGCGAATGTTATTAATGGCTTGGTTGTTTAGACCTTCATTTTATTTAATTAATATGAGCGAAATGAAATAACTAACATTAAGAATGGTTAATGTGCTGGAAATCCTAGTTCTTGTTTAAATGTAATTAAGCAGTTTGTCGCGTGCAAGTTTAGGGATTAGGGAACGCCGCTGGCTCACTACCATNTGGGACCACAGGCAGGTGGAAAATTTCGGTACAGGTGGAGCTGAAGCGTAGGCCTTCCCCTCCCACCCCCTTCATCCTCTTACGCCCCTACCCGCAGCGAGATCTGTTGAGAGTGCAGGGCTTTCTTGAGTCATCAGCAAATGATCCGGTGTAGTTCGCCTGAACGTAGTAAATATGCACCGCGGAAGAAATACCTGACGAGATGTATTAGTGCCGAGGTATTACCCCCGCCCCGCCCCTCCAAACCTTCAGAAACGAGGACACGTGTGTTGGACGGCTTGTTAGGCGTTCTTCCACTTCACCCCTCTTACCACCTTCCTTCCCCTAAAATGCGCCACGTGCCTCCGATTCAGGGCAGCGGCGGGCGTGTATAAAAACCCCTTTCCAAGAATAGGAGGGAGTCAGTGATATCGGGTACATCAGGCAGTCATATCGGGGCAGTTGTTAGTTCATCTCCACCGCCGAGAGACGTCAGTTCGAGCAGAGAGTAAGTCAGTACAACAGTTACCAAGGCCGGGATATCGGAACCTGGCCACGTCCATCAGCCGCATCATTAAGGGGTCAGTCATATAAAAACAGTTGATCATCACCGGGCCGCGGGGAGAGTTGCGTGAGTATGAGTCCGAACAGCAGTCCAGGGAGACGCAGCACCGGCGGGCCTGCTTCCAAGGCCTACCACTTCGCTGGAACTCATTCCCAGATGACAGCCTACCCACACTCACCGAGAGTTAAGTATAAAATTCGTCGCCCTAAGAAGTCCAACTCAACCCCGAATTCGCCCCGTGAATACGAGTAGCCAAAGTACTACAGTACCACACCTCTAAAGTTTGATGTTGTGTATTTGTGAATATAGACACGAGACAATATATTCGTACTTCAAAATACAACTGTAATAGTCTACCTCATTACAATTCCCACAACCCCCACGCACTTTATAGTCGGTGCCTGGGGGACATTAACTCTGACCATATAAGCCACCATGTCTTCAACAGTATACCAAAGGGAGATGAGTTAAGTTTCACAGCATACTCTTGTCATTAAAATTTTCTTTCGTAAGAAAAGAATGCTGTGAAAATGACAATAGCCTACAATATATATGTACAACCTGAACTGATGTTTGTGTGCTGGTATGCTATTAAAATTTGTAGTGATTAGTAAAATAATTGATTTTTTATGATGGGACGTAATTTCCAAATGTGGTACCGCAATACCAGAAATTTGCATGTACGAAGTATGTTATTATTACTTAGAAGACTAATTTCAGTGGCAATTTTTACTAGCTGTAAAATATATTTACAATGGGGAGAATGTGAACCCTTGGTAAACCTTCCATTATAATCACTAGTGCACCCTTAAGCAAAATTGATGTATTTACTTGTGATCTCAGAAGAGTAGGGCACTGAGGAAACCAATTATTATATTAATATACAAATAATCGTAAATATATGATAGTGCTAACAAACCAACACTATTATTTAATGAAGGTATAGTTAATGAATGTGTAATGTTCACAACAATAGTTATCACTTCTCTGTTCTTAATTTACTGGTGTATAAACACTGATTGAAACATTCAACTAACTGCTAAACAGACTAGTCACTAAATTTTTACCTTATATATTCGTTAAAATTATATTGAATTTAGGCTGTTTCGAGCTTCAAGTTTGTGTTGACGTGAGCCCAAATTCACAGGTCTCCGCAACCGTTTGCTGCGCAATAATACAACAAAGGCCGAGCACCGTGCCGACGACCAGAACAGTATAACTTAAGGTAACTTCATCGCCCGTGAGGAGCGCCCCTCCACCTCCTGCAGACCTACAGCCCCAGGAGTGGTAATTCACCTTTCTAATCCGAGGATCACACACTCATTTTTCCCATGTCAGCCCTCGATGGGCTTAGTGCGTCGGGGCCGCTTAACAACTTGAACAACATCAACTGGTTTGTAGTGTTGAAACATCAATAAATGACTGCAATCCCCAAGTCATAAATTTGAATTTTAGGCCTTGCCTCTTAAAGCCATTTTGGGAGCTGGACACACCAACCAGCCCATTGCAGGGTTTTAAGTGCTTTCAGTGCAACATGTACTTCTATCAGTGTTTAATTGGCGTGTGAAATGGCCTTACAACTCCGCATTTAGCTAAATGATATCAGCATAACTGTTCACCTCACAATGGGCACCTGCGGTGGTACTAGGCTGACCACGACTGCCTACAGCAAGCAGCCTATCGAACCACAATTATTAACAATTCAAATGACCCATAGAGGATCGGGAGAACAGCCTAGCCACCCGGGTGACTCGCCCACGACCCACAACAGCAGAGGAGCTGGGAATAAATCTACAAGACATCTCTGGTGGTGGTTTCCTGCCAGAACTCTGCACGAAGAATGGTGCAGTTGTGATGTCACTACCATTCTTTAACCCCGACCTCACATTATATGGCACCCTTCTTATGTGGTTGCAAAAAGCCACTTTTCAATATTTGTCAACATTTTGAAAAATTTCAAAAGTCACATTTTCAAACTCACTGTGCAGTAACTTTCATACACCATTGTCTCACAACTATGGTACCCTTCTGGTATGGCCACGAAAACCATTTGCCAACCTTTTGCACCTTTGGAAAGATTTCGAATGTTACATCTTCAAATTTTTAAATGAGTGTTTCAAAACAGTTTTCAAACATTTAAAATGTGGTAGCCATTGTGACATTCATTTTAGAGCATCCTAAATGTGTTGCATCAAGCTTCGTGTCATAGACACAGCAAACAAATAATGTAATTTTTTAACCAATTTACAAAAGTTGGAACTTGATGTAAACTTCACAAGTGTCAAGTGTATCAATCTAATGCCATCTGGATGTGTCTCAAAACACCCTTCGGGTGTTACGCAAATGTAAATAGCCAAAAAATTTGTGTTTCAATCACTTTTGTAAAACCTCGCCAAAACTTGCACGTGGAGTGTTTACAAAGCAGACAGTAAAATGTGTAACTGTGCTTCTATCATAACTGTGGTAAAATCAAATGGTGCCAAACTTTCTCAAATGGTTTCTGCAACTTTGTAACATTTTTTTAGATTTTTCGTAAATGAAATGTTATGCATCAAATATCAAGTGTAAGAGCCTTTCAGGCACTAGTGGACTGTCACAACGTAGTTTTTAAAATGCTAAAACTGTGTTAAAATCCGTTTCAGGCTCTTCAAGCACAATTTCCAAACATTTTGGCAAACATTTCCATAAAATTTCAACATCGCGGAATGGCATGCGGTCAACAGCTGCCATTGTCAATAGCACACCGCATTCCTGGACGAAGCATCTATTTTCTGTCTCCACATCACACCACCCCACTGATGCCATATCACTGGAGAACAAGAGACCCTAGCGGCGACAGAGAGACGCGAAGGCGAACGAGCATCACCCTCTCCCCCCAACAGCACCTATTCCGATCCGGGCCTACCCACTCACGGATCGATAGAGCTGACTACTGCAGGTGGAGAGGTCCATGACCCTGTTCCAGCTGTAGCTATGAACATTAACTACTGTGCCGAGTCTTCTGCGCTCAGCTCATGCGAAAACACAAAGGGTAAATACAGCCATGCATACTTCGGCGGGAAAACAAGCGGTCCTGTGCAACAGGTGTCTGCGCCCAGTCGCGAGCGCAGCCACCATAGACTTTTTTACGATAATGCCAATACTTGCCTGTGTACACACACAAATAATGATCGAAGGTCACATATCTCGATTAATAATACAAATCAAGTACTATGTATCACAATACTACAAATATCCGAAGGGATTACCAGACGAACTGTGCTGGATTTGTGTACACCCAATACAAACACCCGATTTTGATAATCCCCTAATGGGAAAACGGTGTAAGTGCAAACCAGAGAACACTACAGAAGTGCAAACCAAACCTCAACCAATCCAATCACGATTGTACGAACGGAGCACAAATTTTGTATGGTGCGATGAAAAGGGACAGAACCTAATAACTTGCATTCAGTGTAGCTAGACATACTACCCCAAGTTCATTGTGCCTTAGGAATCCTTGCGAGTTCGAGAGGGATAGTTTGTGTGTGCGTGGTGTTATGACAGTCTGTCAGAAGTGACATTGGACTATACAAACTTACTCAATTACCACCAACAACTGCCAACAGCCCATGTGCTAGGATGTCAGTAATGATGTAGTGAAGTGCCGGTGTTGTGACCATCAGGCTCAACAAAGGTGTGTTCCCCTGAACGAGTGGAAAGCAGACATGGAACATGCACACGAATGCCAGGCATTTACAACATGTCGTACACAATATATAGCAATGCAAACTGCCATGCACAATTCATGCCCCACCACTGTTTTCACCGTACCACTTGCACAATCGATGTCATACCCATGCCAACCCGAGCAAGCATAGAACAGGAACAATGTACAGAAACAAAACAACACTCAAACAGCCAATGACACACCATTGTGGTTTCAGTCGTTACCGATGTTTGCAGTCTTACCAACAGAGGACCCCCAGGCCTTCCTCGAGCAATGTACAACCCGGCTCCACCTATAGTGTTTGCGAGGAAGAGTGCCCTAACTGCATCGGGGGCCAGCTGAGCTGAGACGCACAACAATGATGATGATCGGTTAACCATTATGGGATGAAATGCACCACATTTTTAACAGCATTCCAGTGCCGATATTATCTTACATTCTCCTCATAACAAGCACGAAATCGCACAGTAGTAAACAAACAGTCGGCACACGAAACTCTAATGGCTTTCGCTACGCAGAAGATACACCTGGTACAGCAGTGCCAACCAAGTATGACTGTGACCGAGGTACTGGAGGTAGTGGCAGTAGTGGTCCTACAGGAGTACCGCAGCACATTAGCACCACTCATTTATGGCCTGTTATGGTGTTAATGCACTCGATAATGATCTTAGATGACACCAACAGTGAAAACCAAGCCTGCAAGGAGAGTACATCTCACACAGAAGCTTGCAGGTTTGGCATAAGCAAAAGCAATTACAGTGCTGGTGGTAACAATGGCGCGACTCGGAAGGACACATCTGTCGTGTCACAAGAGCTAAAACCAAGTGAACCCACGATGATAAACAATGGCAAATGGGTATGGGACAAAACGAAGAAGCTCCCATAACCATGCAAAAACTGTCCAGGTGAGCAGTTCCACTGGCATAGTGATTGCCCTGGAATAAAAAGGGGAAAAGCAACGGATGCTTAGGTCAGTCCACCACTGCCAGGAGACTAGCAGAAGGGGTAGGTCGACTGAATGTCACCTCCCCTAGTCCCGACGAGCTGATCCCTACTCTCACCTCGCAAAAGGCCCTACTGCAGCAGTTCCTCTCAGTTCAACAACTTACGTCAAGTAAGTTCATATGCATTCCAATGTGCATCAACAGTGTGAAGTGCTATGCCCTTATTTACATGGCCGCATCTCACACATTTGTAAGGCCAGGGTTTGTTGATGTGAGAGCTCTGCGGCCTCACACTGAAGTCATTAATTTAGTCACAACACAAAAGCATGGAAACTATGGGAGAAGCCAGCATTATGGCACGCATATGCGACCTCGAAACAAACATGGTAGCGGTTGTCATCAACGGCTACGTGAAGACATCATTCTCTTAACCCATTGCTAATCGAACAAAACTCGATAGATGAACCAGCAGCTAGAAGAATATATTTCGGCACACATGTGCATAGAACAGTCTAACATCTAGACCCCCGCCCTAGTAACCCTGTGGCCAGCATCAAGCTTTACGATCTGGACCACAAGGTACCACCAGCTTACTGTGACATGGTAAAGCCAGTTCTTGAGAAACGGAGGGACATATTTGCTACTGTGGATCCATTATAACATACCAACATCGCGAAGCATGCAATACTGACGTAACACGACAGGTACATTTTCACACCACCACACAGCTACCTTAGCCACCATAGTAAGATCGTCTGGGAGCAGATGCGCGAGATGTTAGCGGAGGAGGTCTTCGAACAGACAGAAAGCCACTGCAATACAGAAATCACATTGGCGCCGAAGAAAGACAGAACATGATGTTTCTGCATCACTTTTCAACCCCTCAACCTGGTCACCGAAAGCAACCCTTTCCCCCCTCCTGCAGGGCTAACATCAGCATTCAGGATGCACTTAACATCTGAGGAAAGGCCAAAATCATGTCATCCCTGCATCTGCGCAGTGGCACTGGCAAGTTCCAGTTAAGCCAGAAGACAGACACAAACTGTATTCACTGTGCCGGATGGAAGGGAGTTTCAATTCTGTGTGATGCCATTCGGGTTGCAATGTTCACCATCACTGTTTCAACGAGACTATAGGCACATCACCTGCTACAATATTTCAGGGATGTGAGTTAACCCTCCCAGGCGAATACAATTGTCAGCCAGCAGAGGGAGCCAGTAAACCAGAAAGCAGCACCCCTAGGCAATGGCGGAGAACACAGGAGCTGGAAGCAGCCTGTGTACACCAGCTTGCCTATATCAACTGGTGAGTATCCCTCTCTACACGACCACCAAAGCTACTACAACTGGGGCAGAGAGTCTTCGACTGGGAGCATTTGCTGTCCTTGGTGCACAAAAACTTTTGTGCTGACCTTGGCACCAAGTGGAGTGGTCCGCTTGTAGTCACAAAGGCTTTAGGGGCCACTACAAATCTGGTCTGCATAAATCGACGACGGACCATCCGCATCCACCGGGACGACCTCGGGTGAGCTGTGTGTCAGGAAGCACAAGCAGATTCCGCAGATACCGTACCACAACAGCCAACATGGGACGAACCGTCAATGCAAGTGGCGCAATTGTCAGTCGGCCACACAATGCGAGACTTGTTCTGCCCCACGACATCCAGCGCCAAAATGCCCTCAGGGATAGTAGGCGGTGGACAAGCCTCAGCATCACACACTACAGCAGCCGAAATATCGCAAGAAGAAACTACAACAATGTATGCACATATCACGATGCCCTGTGTCTTGATGCCTGACTTCGAGGCACCCTGCACAAAGGTGTCCACTCCAGTGGACCCTGCCGAACCACGTATAGACAAGGAGAGACCTGGGGGCAGCATGCCCAGACTAGCTGATCTCCCTGCCGCCATCACGTCGACTGCAGAGACCACCGAGTGCAGAACATTAAGTACTCTACGGCCGGCCAGTCAGATGTCCGAGGGGAAAACCTCAAATGGGTCTCCTGCGAACCCCATCGTCGTCACTGGCTAAACTGGCGCCCCCATACCAGTAGCAGCAGCAGTGAATACGAGAGCGGTAATGAGAGCGACACACCTCCACACCGCTCCAAGAGGCCTCGTCCAGTCACACAGGCCCGGTGCATAGTCTGTCAGCACTGTATGTCCTACAGCCCTACCAGGCACCAACACACCCATCAACAGCGCTTACTGGTGCCACTCAACAAAATACCAGCACAGCAACACTCAAAGAGGCGCTACAACCTGCGACTATGCAGGGTCTGGCCATCGGGTTCCAGCGTGCTGAACCTGACGGCATAGCTACCCACTGGATGATGGCATGGTGCACAAATGGTCTCCCGAGGGGGGCCATTTGACGTGAGCCAAAACTCACTGGTCTCTGCGAACGTTTGCTGCGCCACAATACAACAACGGCAGAGTACCATACCGACGAAAAGAACATCGGGCATGACCGTCAGCTAATGTGTCTCGATGGTGTTTGGGAATGCACCTGCTTCACCCAACACCACGGAAGTCAGCTGACTGTCCCACTTTGATCCGACCATGTGGGAGACACCAGGACAGACTTGTGGTTCGGATCTCAACCGACCTGCATGTGTGCTCACACTCAGTGCTGCTCTGTCAGGGCGTAGACCGCGTTAAGGCGACACTAGGCTTTGTAGCGAACCTGATCGGGATCGATACAAACAACCGATGACATTGTGCAACACTAAGTGTTTGTGAGCGTTAGAGGTCCCCAAAAGCGTAGCTAATTCCTTCCTAGTCTACACAAAGTGCCAACAACAAGCAAATGGTGTTACTAAACGTTATTACAAAGTACACTGAAGTGTAGTGTCAATGACTTCCTACTTGAAGCACAGGCTTCAGCCGGGCCAACTTAGGTTCAGGCCCCACAGGCATTACCTGACTGGAGGCATCTCTGTTTATGTGTTTTAATAGGAATGGTGAGTGTAATACTGTACATGTTTATTTTTGCAGCAGTCAACCGGTTTATGGATTCGGATTGACACCTTTACAGCACTTCGTGCCCATAAACCTAACAGCCCAAAAATATGTTGTCATGAATTATTATGTAGCTTATTTAGTATAGAGAATATGTAGGTTTTTGCTAGGGAGAATGTTGAGTCTATATTTAGTTAAGGGAGATTCCCCACCCATACATTGTAAACAATTAAGGAGATAGACATATTTTGCATTTCATTTACGCTCACACATTTCCAATTACTGGCGTCTTCACAGCAAGTGGCCAAAAAGATGCCAGCAGCCATTTGGTTTGAAGCGATCATTCAATGGAGTAGGCTGCACGGTTCGCGACTCCCGGGCACTTCATTAACTTCTTTGTCTTCCGCCAAGAACCATAGTTTTAATTTATTTTTCGAGCAGAACTGTACAACTTAACGTAACTTCATCACCCAGGAGGAGCACATCTCCACTTCCTGCAGACTTACAGCCCCAGGAATGGAAGTTCACCTTTCTAATATGGAGAGCACACACGCTCATTTTTCCCATGTCATCCCTCGATGGGCTTAGTGCGTCGGGTCCGCTTAACGATGTGAGCACTGTCAACTGGTTTGTAATGTCGAAACGTCAATAAATTACTGCAATCCCTAAGACAGCATTTTGATATAAAGGTGTTGCCTCTTGAAGCCATTTCGAGAGCTGGACCCACCAACAAGCCAATTTCAGGGTTTTAAGTATTTTTAGTGTAACATGCACTTCTACCAGTGTTTGATTGGCGTGTAGAGTGGCCTTACAACTCCACATTTAGCTAACTTGATACCAGCATAACTGTCCACCTCACAACAGGCACCCGCGGTGATACTGGGCCGACCTCGACCGCCCACGGCTAGCAGCATATCGAACCGCAATTAATAACTCTTCAATTAAGACTTAGAGAATCGGGAGAACAGCCTTGCCGCCTGGGTGGCTCGGCCACGACAGACAACAGCAGAGCAGATGGTAAGAAATCCACAAGACGTCTCTGGAGAGTTTTTTCCCACCAGAACACTGTACGAATAACGTTGCAGAGTTTATGTCACTACCATTCTCCAACCTCGACCTCACGTCAGATATTTAACCATTTTTATAAAATGACACTAACCTAGGTGTGAAATATTGTCTGTCAATGGTGCAAGAAATTCTTTATCAAATCATTAAATGTAAATTGATACATATTTTTGATTCCGTAAACCTTAATCTGTATTTAGAATATTAATTATCAGTGTACTATACTCAGCTGTCTCCAGTTTTATATAATAAAAGTATGCTTGGTGTTTGTATGGATAGACCTACAAATACCATATGCATATATTTTATTATTGAATTCTCAATCTCACAAGATACAAATTATGCTTCATTTTTTTTCAAAACTTGGAAGTTAAGTGAGGTTCTGTAGATATGAAAATTACTGCAAAATAATTGTCCTGTAATTTTAACTACACAGAAGTATTTAGGGGGGCTTTCGTTTTGTTACATATAGAAAGTTATGTACCATTCTCAATTTCATTTTATTAAAAATTGATTTAAATGCTCAAATTTTTTGCATAAAATGGATTTACATATATGGTTCTCAGGGTGATTCGAGCAGGGGGGGAGGATTATTTATCCAGTTGTTGTGTTATTCAATGGTTACATAATGAATACAAGAGAAATTCTGTCGATGCTTTCATAAAGTCATGAAACTTCACAAGCATGCATAATATGTCATCACAATTTCCTTATTGTTCATCTTGGTCATTTATTGGTAAATAGGGGAATGGTCACTGATTGGAAGAGATGGGTGAGAATCAGAGATTTTTTCACATACTGAATGCAATAGTGCCTATTTATTGTGAATTTCTTATACAACTTGTGAATTTGCATTTGTGATTACAGTATTTATCTAAGAAAAATGCTTAAATTCTCTTTATGTAATTACAAAAATGAACAATGTGTTTTTTTTTATCCAGAACATTTGCAAACAGAGCTTGCAATAGACATACACACACATTTTTAAATCGTATTTAAATACATATTGATATAGTGGGAATAGGCCGCTATGCTACTAATTACATTACAAATAAGTACACAAATGGTAAGGAACTACAGGACCATATCTCTGTATGTGGTTTTCCAAGAATTATTGATTTTTTATTTTATTCCAAAAAATTAATTATTTACTTTTCAGTATGGCTTCTAAAAAACAATACAACTACAACTAATTTGTTTGATTATCTATTACCAATATATGCACTAAGTAGTAAACTGCAGAGGACAGAGGAATGCAGAATATTTTGATATTTTCAAAGCCTTAGATACAGGGAATCATTATATCTTAAAAGACAAGTTAAACTCTTTAATGCAATGATTGAGATCACTGCTACATATCCTCGTTCACTCGACCTTGATTCTTTCAGTACCTCCAATTACTCACATTTCCCTAAATACCTTCATGCCGGTCGGCCCAGTATCGCTGCAGGTCCCCATTGTGAGGTGGACAGTTATGCTAGTATCAAGTTAGCTAAATGCGGAGTTGTAAGGCCACTCCACACGCCAATCAAACACTGATAGAAGTACATGTTACACTGAAAACACTTGAAACCCTTAAATTGGCTGGTTGGAAATATGTGAGCATTAAAGAAAAGTGCAACCAGGGTTAAGCCCTTAGTTGTTACATTGAATGAGTGTGTAAATTCCCTTACCTAATTTAAGACTTGACCTTGTGCCTAATGAAAATTTACATGTCCTACAAACTACACATGCTACTGAACTATTAATGACAACACACTTTTGTGTTAAGTTTGCGTACATGTAGTGCTGGAAACGTGTATATTGATTCCGTGAACTTGTGACTGCTGCAGTAAAATACATATACACTTATACGTTCACTATGCATAAATAAAAATACATAAAATTGCAATGCCCCAAGTCAGGTGATGCCTGTGGGCGCTGAACTTAGGTTGGCACAGGTGAAGCCCATTGCCCAAGTAGGAAGTCGTTGCACTTCACTGTTGATATTATTTGTTTTAAGGTATTCACACACCACGCAATCCCATTTTACACATATAGTGTACACTTGGGGTAAAATGGAATTAATTTAGCCTTTGCTTTTTGGGGTCACTAGCTTTCGGAACACTGATGTTGCATAATAGCATTGGTTGTTCATACGCGCCCTGATCAGGGGCACTACGAAGCCTGGTGTCGCCATCAAAAGTACTACGCCCTGACGGAGCAGCACTTTTGATTCCAAAGCAAGCGGCTGTTGCCGCTTGCTTTGGAATTGAGGTTATGTTATGACAAAATGAGAACCACTGAACCGATTATGTTAAAACAAAATTTATTTGCATTTACACATTATACACAATCTATGCATGACCAATAATATGCAAATCTCCAACTGAACCTACCAACTTCCTATAAATCTATATCAATGCAAATAAAGTTTGTTTCAACAGACTCGGTTCAGTGGTTCTCATTTTGTCGTAACATAACCTCAATTCCCATACCAACGGAAACAACCAACCTAATACTACCATTGGCTGCCACGTTCACTGGTTTTGCCCATAAGGAATAACATGTAGATAAAAGGTTTTAACCTGGGGTTCTTATCTCTTGTTTACTTCCCACTACAGTTATTATCTTTTCAATCGTGTTATCTGTGGAATTCTTTTGTCACTTGCATGTATGTACTGAAGTGGTGTAACTCTCACTCATGCCTTAATACCAGATATATAAGTAATTGTGTGCCTCAAATAACCCCTACAAGTCGCCTTGCACCAAACACCTTAGTTTGGTGTAGCGATTGTGAGGGAGATTCCTTAGGAATAACATCCAACATGCCACGAAGACAATATCGCTTGAGAAGATCTTATTATCCACATAAGGTACATCGTAATATTCTTAGTTGTAATTACGTTGTCAATAAGGACGACACTTCATGGTGTCGTAAGGTTGCAAGTGTTGAAGAAAGTTATGTTCTTCTGTCTTACATGTATACATGTACAGATTTGGTCTGCAGGGTATAACTGCAAGAGCGGGAAGTGGTCTTTTGGAATTGTGTTTTTTCCGTAAGCATCATAACACTGGTGTCCCCGCATTTACCACTTTGTCTGATATGGATACACATGATATAATTTGTTGGAAGACTGTTCCAGTTCATGAGGGTGTAGATAATCAGTATGCTGTAATTAGTATGCATTCGTCCCCTGTTTTGTTTACTCGGAAGAAGGTGAAATTTGAACTTGGTGATGAAATATGGATTTATAGGAAGCTGGTTGGTTCATTGGGGGATTTGCATATTATCAGTCCTGCAGAGCTTGTGTATAATGCGTAAATGCAAATAAAGTTTGTTTTAACAGAATCGGTTCAGTGGTTCTTATTTTGTCGCAACATAACCTCAATTCCAATACCAGCAGCAACAGCCAACCTAATATTACTGTTGGCTGCCATGTTCACCTAGGTTACAGACACATCGTAGATAAGAGGTTTTCACCTGGGGTTCTTATCTCTTGTTTACTTCCTGCTACAGTTCTTATCTTTTCGCTCGTGTTATTTATGGAATTGTCAAGTCAGTTGCATGTCTGTGCTTGAGTGGAGTAACTGTCTTGTGTTATCACCTGGTACAAGTAATCAGAGAATAGAAAAATATCTAACCTGTTATGCCATTAATGCGAACATGTGGCTATTTCACACAATCATGTTGTGTTTTAGCTACCAACATTTGTAAGTGTGTGTTATATTTTCCATTCTTTACTTTGATTGTAGATTGGTCTTAATGATGGTGGAAGAAAATGGCGATGGCAAACCAAGATACAAAAACAGTTTTACTGTATGAAGCAGTTAACACATCATGGTTATATTACATTTCACTCAAGTGAACTAACTTTAAGGGCACCTGCAACTGACATACTTGGCAAAGTTTTAGAAAATAACCTAACTGATTAAAGTTAAAGTTAGAGTGAGAAACATTAACTGATTAATGATATAAGTTTAAACCCACACATATTAACTGATTAAAGTTTAAGTTAAAACAAAATTAACTTATTCAAGTTAAAAGTTAAAGAGCAACAAAAATTTTCCAGTTAAAATAAAGTCTCAAATATGTTTTTCGTCAATGTTTAATAAAAACATTAAATAAAATCAAAAATTAAAGTTTCAGAAAAAAAATACCACAACATGATTGCTGGATGCTGAATAAGATAGGCCTACTTATCAAAATTATGAATTGACAATCTTCTACAAAACCATTTGAAATAAAACTTCTCAAATAATCTGTAATAGCACAACCTAGCACGAAACCAGACCAGTGAATTGACTACAAAAACAATCGAAATGTGCATGCCACACTAGGAGCCTCGTGCAACTGTAATTTTTGCATAGTGCGAGATTGTATCGTTAGATCGTGACCATGGCATATCGCCTATTTCAGAATCGCATTGCAAGTGACTACCGGTCATCTTTGATTCAGTAAATAATGTCAGTTTATCGATCTGTATATTGTGTTGTGCAATTCGTTGGCCGTCAAATACATTGCATATTTTTAAGTAGTTTGTTAAAATATTATTGTCATTTGCGTATATTTCGTTGTAACCTTCGGCCTCCAGACGATTGCAAAGTTAACTAACATTAGTTTTAATCTTTAACCATATATTTCAACGATGAAAAGTTAAAATTTAATAAGTTCTAAAATTAACTAATTAGTTAAAAATTAGGTACTTTTTTAACGATTAATTTTAATGGTAAATTTTTTAAATCGATAATCCCAAGTATGGCAACTTACTATTCGTAATGAAATGTGCAAATACAAACATTGCAGATTATAAATTCCTACTACACAAGCTTAGCACTTGCATACACACAACAAATAAAAAACCTTGTGCATCGCAATGGTGTTCACCATGTTGGAAAGTATGGTTTCACATATTCTTAGTGTATTCATGCACTGCCACAATAGATGAAAAATATTTTTTAATACAATACTATACGAGATGTGTTAAAAAAATAAGGTGACTTTGCAAATTTCGAGGGCTACGTACATACGATTATTGTTATGTTGGTACACATGTCCCCAACATATGTTGACAATATCAGCCATTTTGCATTTTTGGTTTGTTTGTGACAGATATAAAGGCTAGACGTGTTTTGGTGTGCTTGGCGATTTTTTGCTGTCGCAAACAATGGATCAAAGAGTCTGTATTAACAACACCGTAATCATGCCTCAGCCACCGTATTCACCGGACGTGGCCCCCTGTGACTTGTTCCTGTTCCCAAAAATGAAGATATCCATGAAAGGATGAAGGTTTGCCACGATTGAGGCGATAAAGACCTGGGAGACTTCAATGCCATACCAAAATTCGCATATCATAAGTGCTTCGAGGATTGACAACAAGTGCTGGCACAAGTGTATTATAACTGAGGGGGATTACTTTGAAGGGGACAAAATAGATATTGATGAATACATAAATATTTATCGAGACAAAGTCACAAAATAACATGTCACCTTATTTTTTTAACACACTTCGTATGTACCAAATAATTTTACATAACTCTTAAAAATTAATTTACATCATGAATGTTGTAATTATAATTTAAGTTATAGATTGTAATTTTTAATTCCGAGAACTATTTTCTCCCAATGTTATTGCCAATATGCCAATACAACATACATCCCGCTACAACTTATCAACTGATACAATACTTGACCAAAGAAAGTATTTACTATTTACAGGCTGTGTAGTTTGGTCACAATACCTGGCAAAATTTACTGAATTAAAATTAAATGGAGAATAACAAGACATACTTTATGAAATTAATTACCATAACAAAAGAAAAGTTCAAAATTGTAGATTTGTATTTTTTAAACTCTTAACTTCAGGGAGATGCAATTATCTGGGATAGCTACTGCAAATAGATTTTTTTTAGTGGAAAATTAAATAAAATAAACTTAAATTTATTAAAAATGTTTGTAAGTTACTTTTAAAGGTTCTGCCTGGCTCAAACTATTGTGCACTTTTGAGGCCGCTAAACATATTAGATATTTCGGCTGACTCTTGCTCACTCATCAATTGCCTATATGCTCAATGCGATTAACATGTGTGCTGTCTTTATCGACGACTCGTCTGAATGCAAATTATGACCTTATGGTCCATATGCAGAGATCTCCCTTTTTCAAGGTGGCGTCCTTAAATCAACAACGAAGCCTTCATTACAATGCAAGAACCTCCCTTAAGCATAACTTGTTGAAGGCGACCTTTAATTTAAGGAAAGGAAATGGCGAGAAATAAGGCTGCCCAATGTTTGCCTTTTAGCTTCCTTAAGCAAGATGGAGGCCGAACCTTCGAAAATAACACCTGCTTAATAATTTTTTACGTTCAATTAATGAGCAATTGTGATGTATGCTACTTGTAAATGATGAATATTTATTGTAATTATCACGTGGGAATTATTTCATTGCGTATTTTAATCTCTGAAAAATCAATGTAGTAATCTCATTTATGTTCATTGTAATGCGTATGCAGAGATCAAACGGTTTTGCGTGATGGAGTATGAAGTGCCGAGGTTATTTGACAAAGATCATTTGGATTTACTTCCGCGTGTCGAGAATCGTCAACGTAATGAACATCCTCGTCGGTATTTGCACGATGGCCAAAATCCGTGCGAATATTTATCGAATGTAGAGTTTGTGAAACATTTGCGTCTCACGAAACACACTGTAATGAACACTACTGTGCTTCTTGTTACCGCCGATAACGGAGATAGAAGAGGATTGCTAGTGCTACTAATCCTGAAAGTTGTAATAGCCCTGCGATTTTATGGCAGCAATAGTTTCCAGGTGGGTAGTGTGTTATTTGGTTTTCGAATGCATTTGTAATGAAAACAGAGTGCATTAACCTCAAAATTATCCTGTAGTTAGGAAAATGGTATTTATTTATTTATTTATCATCACATAAATCTAAATACATATGGAGTGTAACTTGCCAAATATAAATACCAGAATACAAATAAAATGTCATGTGTCAAAAATACAGACTACACTAAGCAAATAGGACAATAATCTCTAAGATGTTAATAGTTTCCATACAAAAATAATCGCAGTTTGTAATTTGAAATATGTGGAATACAAGATCTCAGCTATCAAAATACGAAGAATATGAATTACATTAACCATTACAATATAATTACATGAATAGACAAATAGGACATCTGTCAGATATGAATAATTTCCATACACAAATAACAGCAATCGTTCAGTTGCCAATATATAGAATAATACATGTAGGTGTACGTAACCAAAATATAAAATTGAAATATGAAAGTTGGAAATACGGTATCCATTACAATACAAATACATGAAAACAAAACAAAACATTATTAGTTGTCAATCATTGTTTTTGTCACTTAAATATTCATGTACTGTATAAAATGCTTTCACCAACAGATATGTTTTCAATTCCATTGTAAATTTTCTAACATCATTAAAATGTTTTACATTTGCAGGTAGTTTAAAATAAATCTTCCGTTTTGTGTATGCTTTTTAACAAAGTTACAATTGAAAGTATTTTCATGCCATGTTCCGTGTGTCTGATAGTTAAGTCGGTAATAACATAATGAGGTTAATTTTACATTATAGTTGCACATGTTTGAGCTAGTATCTAATGAAGCATTGCAGACACCAAATAGAACATGTCAATTGTCAGCGAGGCATGTGTTTATAACATGTAGGATGTGAATAGGTTAAATAAAATTGTATGGCAAATGTTTTTTGTTGCAGAATGTTTGTGATGACCTATGACATGTCAATCTGGCAATGGTGAGCAGGATTGTAAAGGTAAAGAAATATAAACTGATATTAAATTTGTGTTGTATATTTAGTATCACATGCAGATTTAAAGCAACCTGTAATTTAGAATGTATGTTGCATATTAAGTACCACAAGCATTGTTTAAGTGCCCTGTAATGTAGAATAATTATTTGTTCCTGGACTTTGAGGGCAATGTAATATTAATAGTGATAAATTTATGCAGTCAACAACCATGCAGGTTACAAATGTTTGTTTAATAAGTATTATGCTTAGCAATATATTCGGAGATGCTTGTGTATCTGCATAGAAATTTGTTGTTAGGTTAGTGTAGCATAAAATAAAATAAATGTATGAAGTTCAGGAAGTGCGTGGAATAGGAGTTTGGTCGGGTAGAGGAGAGGTGAGAGAGCTCGCAACAGGGTGGTAGCCTAATACCGATATTTTGTTTGTTATTATTATTACTTGATGATTTGCATCAAGTGGTGGTGCTTGTGGTAGGTGGTGTATCTACCCCAAGCGCAAATCAGTTGAAGTCCAAATGAAGTGTTGGGTGTGAAATTGGTATTGCAGTTTGTTCATGCTAGTATACTAGGTTGCAGACCCAGCCCTTAATGATACTATGTAAGGAATGCAAATCAGCTGACCCATGCAACCCAAAAGTACCCACTAGGTTATCCATACACAAGTACCTATTAGATTAGATGCTAAAAAATACTGGTTCGTGCAACATGACGATCAGTTTGGTCGCATCAGAACACTGTAAATGATGTGAACAGTACAATTACTTGCAAATATCCTATACAATATAAATACTAAATTACACTTTAGTCCATCTTATCGTGTTTAAACATCTGTCATATTATGTCTGTGACCACAGTAGTGATGTGCAGTGCTTATCAGTACATACATTCCAATATGTCTGACATGCAATTTTAAAATAAGCTTGTGTGGTAATCAGTTATATCTGCAATGAGGTGTCTTGTATTTCTCGCAGGTAGTTGAGTTGAATTGTGAAAATAAAGTAGAGGGCATTTCTTACAAATATTGACTTTTGTAACAGGTAGTATCCACTGAACTGGCTGGGCACCTCTTGCAGTTTGTGTATTTTCCTGGACAGCCACATCTTCAGGAAAATTACAGGCTGTTCTATGTGAATGGTGAGTTTCCTGGTGTAAGTGGGTGCATTGATTCCACCCAATTGGCATTAGGAGCCCAGGTGGCCAGTTTGCAGAGCTGTTAATAGGAAAGGATATATGTCGCTCAATGTTCAGGTATGTTTGCTGGGATGTGTACCACATGATTGTTTATGTACAGGATTGTGTGTGTAATGTTTATTGGATACAAAACTTTCAATACCATACAATTTATTTCAAATATGCAAATACTAAAATGTTTTGGTCTGCCAGCATTCATCGTTGTTAATATGTTCGGTAACATTGTTAAATTAAATTTTCAGGTTGTCTCAGGCCCTAACCTACAGTTTCTGGACGTTGTGGCTAGGTGGCCCGGCAGTACTCACGACCCGAGGATTTTGAATAACAGCAGGGTGATGACCCATTTTGAAAATCGCTCTCTACCAGGAATACTGCTGGGAGACACTGGCTACCCTCAATTGCCATTTCTCTTCACTCCATTACTGGTCCCAACAAAAGCTGCAGTAAACCGGTTCAACACAGCACATAAGAGGACTAGTAACACAGTGGAAAGGCTGTTCGGAGTATGGAAACGAAGGTTAGCATACTTGGGCCATCGACTATGGACAAGTCTCCATATAACCAGCAGGGTCATCGCTGCATGTGCTGTGTTACACAGCATTTCAGTTGCTCATGGTGCACCACTACCACCTCCTCCAGCTGACGAGGATCATTTCATGCCTCCAGTTCCTGCTGTGCAGAATTCTGCACCACGGAATAATCATGGAGCTGAAATCAGAGCTACGTTCATTAAGCGAAATTTTAATTGAGAACCACTATCCTTACAACAATACATCTCTCCAGATGTTTATGCTCATTTTCTCATGTAAGCAAATCATGCTGTAAAAACAACTTGTGAAGTTTGTTTTTATGATTCAACATTATGTGCATACTTGTGACATGGTAATAGGCCTCCTGGAGAACTCGCCATGTAAAATAATGAATAGCGCATTGCATGCTGTACCTCCAGATGTTTATCACCAGTGGTAGATCTCTAAGGTGATGTGGAAACTGGCACAGAATGGATAACCACAATCAGGTAAGTGCTTTCTTGTTTCTTTTTGAGCTATTAAATAAGCATGACAGCAAATTAACAAGCTGTTGGAATTCTATACACAGAATAAGCTTTCAACATATACACTTGATTGCATGTCACATTGCCAATATTGTTATAATAATAGTAAATGTGTCAAGCTGGTGTGACATACCATAAAATTTTACAGTGGAAATAATTTATTTTATTTATTTCTTATTCGTCAATATGATACATCTTTATAAGAACATATCAACAAGTAACGCATTTTCAATACATAATGAGTACATCATACACATATGTGTTTAAAATACATAACAACAATACAAACAAAGTATAATGCATGTAATATATTAATATAATTTACTAATACAATATAAATAACATACAATTTAGGTGTGTTATATATAATATGCTTCAAAACAATCTCATATAGTATCCTTTTGTACAATGCAATGTAGCCCCTTGAATTGTCCTGAAATAATTTATTAAACTTATTATATCATTTATCCAGAAAAAATTTGAAGGATAGCCTTCTAAAACTATTGATTATAGTTGTTGCATTAATGTGTTGTGGTAGTTTATTGAAGATCTTTATTTTAGGATAATCTATGTATATGTTTTCAAAGAACTATTTTAGTCTCGTATATCATGTGAAAATCATCATCTCGTTATGTATGATAGTACATATGAAGATTGAGTGACGTTGTCTAATAATTCCACGCATTATGATATGTTGACATCAGGCACAGCCCATACAGTTCTATTGTGATCAAATTTATCATTTACGAATGCAGTGTAGTAGTTTAGTAATAAATAGTATTTTTAATTTGTAAACTTCATATGATTGCTTTTGTATTACCGTATGTATATGCCTTGACCATGTAAAATAAACATGCTTTATATCCATTTCGGTTGTTTCATTGATGTAACTACGTGCTTATAAACCAGACTTTCATTAAAATGGACAACCTTCAGGCTGTAATAATAGGGGTTTACATATACGTATATGTATACATATAGCACTGGAAGACATGCACTACAGAAGTTTGAAATAGCTGTTTACATCTGTGCTTAAAGGTAGCTGGTTGAAAGCAGTATTTTCAAGAATCCTATATGTTATCTTTGCAGGTTACTGGAAATAAGGTGCATTGAGTGTGTAATTGCTAGTCTCAGGTATTGTTTGTAATACACGTGAACTGTTACACGACAGAACATTGTACGACAGCCATAGCACTTAAAAACCATGCAGAGAGGTTAATGACTCTCACTCTTCTTTATATTATTAAAGACAACATCCACATATGTGACGTGAACAGAGCGTTCACGAGCTCCTTTGTGCCCACTATGACTGCCGCAGTCGTGTCCACTACACCAGACACACCACACCGATGGGCTTGTGGGCATGAGTGAGAGTGTATAAGTGTAATCGCATCAGTGTTTCTTATTTATTCGGTGTATATAATTAATATCATTTTTTTGTCATCATTGAAGACACAGCTACAGCCAGGGACATTTTGACATTGTACACTTGGCAGTACTGTGGCTTGTACGATGGAAACATTTAGAATTAATGTAATCATTTTTATTGTGTATTTGTTTAAGGGAAAATTATGTTGTTCTACGTTAATTTAATTCATGTCACTTCCAACTCACAATCATTTTTTTGTGTATATTGTGCTTCATCGTTTCGGCACTTGGCGTCGGCTGCGCTCAGGTAGCGGAAGCCGGCCCCATGCTTCCTCCCAGTTCTCTTCAGCACTTCAACGCATCAAGACGTGTAAGTCTCTCGCTCCGCAAAGGCCATCGGTGCCATCTTCAGCTGAACTCATACGCATTGGCATATACTTCACAAACCGAATCATTGTTTTATTTGTTATAGCACCGAGGGGAGAGCGACGTTATTCTTATCGGAGAATTGTTAAGTGCAGTCGCCTTTCATATTGTAAAGCCACGTGGTCGCTCGCAGTTTCCGGGCCATTAAGGCCACATGTTTTGTATTATAGTTGTGTGTGTTCCTTAAGGAGTCTCAAGGAATAAAGAACTCCACAAGCATCGTAAGTTTTTTATTTGTAATTTAATTAAGGCGTGCGAGGCGGCTACAGCCTCGCCATCGTGTGTGACGGAGTGTTAGCCAGAGTCCCCTAGGCCGTCAACCGTAACGATCCTCATTTCATCAGCTCACCGCAGAGCTGTGGCACCGGGCACATATTTAATACATCCTCAACTCTGGTAACACCGCGCATAAAGTTGACTTTCCCAACTCGGGACGGTAAATTCACCGAGCCAGTGCTTGACCATGTCATATACTTGAGTAGAATAAAACTGTTATAATGTAACCAACTTCCCTTACCTCAGCGTTAACAACCATTCTGCACTAAATAATCCTCGGTTATATTTTGAGTGTTGTGTGTTACTGTATTGTATTGTTTTATATTATTATTACATATTGTAAAGTCTCACTTTATAGATATAGGATTTGTTTTGTGTTATTGTAATTTAATTATTTATCGGTAATAATTCAGAATAGGGGCTTTTTTGAAGGAAACATCGTAGACCCACAAAAGTAACATAAATGGGTTCTGCACAGCTTACCTTTTTAATATTGAGGAGGGTGTAATTGTACAATAAGTAGAACATACTAAATAATCCCAACAATCCTCGGTTAGGTAAAATTAGGTTAGGTAGGCACATATTACGAAATTCGTATTAGTGGATTGTAATGGTAGTCCGTTAAAGCCCCTAGTAAATTCGTGTTTTGTGAAATTAGTAGAGTGTAACGATACCACTTTCCCTGATTTGTTCTTTTATTTTCAGTGAAGCCCCTATTCTGAATAATTACCTATTTCGCTGTAGTTTCTGAACAGTTATTGTATTCGCTTAAGGTACTTGTGTCACTACAGTATGAAGAGATGCATTAAACATATGAATTGACTGTGAATTTTAAGCCTCACCTATATACTATATATTTATATTGAATGAGTTAATAGTATTCATATTAGATGCATTATACTTTGCATATGTTGTTAAATATAATGTACTTTAATGACCTGTCTCTATTATACTCATTTAAAATGTTTTGAGTTCTTCTTGATTTCTTTATAATGTGTATCATATTTTACTTCATGGACGAATAATAAATACCTGAAATGAACAATTTCTACTGTAATATTTTATGGTATCTCATATCAGCTTGACATAGTTAATTTTATAACAGTATTGGCAATGTTACATGCAACCAAGCGAAAACTTTGTAAGTTGTAAATTGTAAAATGGAATTGTAGAAAAACATTCCCTAGAAATTCAAATAAAATAACATAACACAACACAGTTTGTAAAGGGCAGGGATATAAGTACTCTTCTTTTCAATTGTGTACCATCGTCAATTACCTACATAAATAATACAGCAGCCTTGAAAAATATGTTGAAATATAACTTTCAGGAACTGTTCGTGTAATACAGAAAAGGAAGCATAACTGCAGCAGGGTATATATGTATTTTCTTGGTGTAGTGTATTCATCTGTTTTATTTTAAATAGATTACACAAATATGTTAAGTTGAGGTAAATGCAGAAAGAATTTGTGAATGTGTGTGTGTAAATGTACTAAATACTAAATAAAAAACTATGCATGTGTATTTTGGCATTAAAAATAATTTACGTTGCATTGAATTAGGGTTACAATTTGTTACCCACACTTGTTTTTGTAATTTTTTTTATTTATTGGATTATTTTGTTGGAAACTATTGTATTGGTTTTGTGTATGGTTTGATTGATCGTTAACTATGTTATGTGTGTATAGTGTACTGTATTAACCTGCTCCATGTCACCTGAGCTGTGATGGCTCATATGGGATCTATAGAATTATAAAGTAAAATAAATATATATGTATATCATTCAAAGCGCTTGTTAATTTCCTGGCATGCACATTTAATAGCTTAAAAAGAAATAAGAAAGCACTTACCTGATTATGGTTATCCATTCTGTGCCAGTTTCCACATCACCTTAGAGATCTACCATGGGTGGTAAACATCTGGAGGTACAGCATGCAATGTGCTACTCATTATTTACATAGCGAGTTCCCCAAAAGGCCTATTACCATTTCACAGATATGCACACAATGTTGTATCATAAAAACAACTTCACAAGTTGTTTTTACAATACAGCATAATTTCCTTCTGTGAGGAGTTTCTTGCGCAGCTCGTGCAGTTCCTCAGCATGTCGCATCTGCTGCGCATGAAGCTCTTCCCTGCGCTCTTCTGATCGCAAATCGCACATCATGGCTTTAAATGTGGATGGCGCATATTTAAACCCAAATGGTATCGCACAGAATTGAAACCACCTTCCGTCTGGCACAGTGAATGCAGTTTTGTGTTTGTCTTCTGGCTTCACTGGAAACTGCCAGTAGCCACTGTGCAAATCTAGAAATAACATGATTTAGACCTTTCCTAAGATGTTAAGAACATACTTAATGCTGATTTGGTGAGGCCGAAGGTTCGTGGCGATGGGCGTTGTTTGGTACCAGGGTTGGTGGGGATGGGCAAAGAAGGGAGAGCACATTCGGTGACAAGATTGAGGGGTTGAAAATCGATACAGAAATGCAATGTTCTGTCTTTCTTCGGCATCAATATGATTGCTGAATTTTAGCAGGTTTCTGTTGGTTCGATGACCCCCTCCCCTAACATCTCGTATTACTGTTCTTGGATGATCTTACTCTGGTGGCTAAGATAGCTGCATGGTGTTATGAACATTTGCTTATCATGTACTCTTGGTATTGTGTTCTACACAATGTTGGTATGTTGTAACGAATCCACAGCTGCAAATATGTCCTGTTGTTCCTCCAGCACTCGCTGTGCTGTTTCATGGTAAGCTGGTGGTACCTCATAGTCCAGATTGTCAAACTTGACGATCGGCGCTTGGTTGCTTAGGCGATGGTCTAGATTGTAGACTGTTCTACATTCCCTTGTGCCGAATTTGACTTTCCTAACTGCCGGATAAACGACCGGGTTTGGTTCGGTTAGCCATCGGAGACTGAGAATGACGTCTTCACATAGCTTGTTGTTGACGAGCACTAACGTGTTTTTCTCGAGGTCGCGTATGCATACAGTAATGCTGGCTTCTCTCATGGTTTCCTCGCTATTGTTGGTTGTGACTAAATAAATTGCTTAAATGTGTGGCTGCAGAGCTCTCACATCAACGAACCCTGGCAGTACAAATTTGCGGGATGTGGCAGTGTCAATAAGGAAATAGAACTTCACACTGTTGATGTACACTTATTTGGTGTAGGTTGTTGATCTGCGAAAGGCTGCTCCAGAAGGGCCTGTTGTGGGGTGAGAGTAGGAATCAGCTCGTCAGGATAGGGGTAGGTGACTTCCGGTTGACCTATCCCTTCTGCTCGTTTCCCCGCGTCAGTGGACTGTCTTTCGCATCTGCTGACTTTCCACTTTTTATTCCAGGGCAATCACTATGTAAGTGGTAATGCTCACCTGGACACTTTTTGCAAGGGTAGGGTAGCTTCTTTGTTTTGTCACATACCCATTTGCCATTGTTGGTCACCATGGGTTCATTTGTTTTTGCTGTTGTAACACAACAGGAGGTGTGTCCTTCAGAGTCGTGCCATTGTTACCACCACCACCACTATAATTTGTTTTGCTTTTCCCGAACCCTCGGGCTGCTTTGTGTGATGTACTCTGCTTGAGGTCTTGGTTTTTGCGCTTTGTGTCGCCCAAGATCATTATCGAGTGCATGAGTGCCTCTAAAATGCCACGAATGAGTGATGCTAATGCACTGTGGTACTCTGGTAGAACCATTCTGGCTACTACCTCCAGCACCTCTGGCACCGTCATACTTGGGTTGTGCTCTGGTACCAGGTGTATCTTCCGCATAGCGAAAGCTATTAGAGTTTCGTGGGCTGACTGTTTCTTGAGTACTGTACGATTTTGTGCTTGTAAAGAGGAGAATGTAAGATAAAATTAGCACTGGAATGCTGTTAAAAATGTGGTGTATTTCATCCCATAATGGTTAACCGACAGCCACCATTGTCGTGTGTGTCCGCTTAGCTGGCCCCCGATGCAGTTAGGCCTCTCTTACTCGGAAATACCATAACGGTGGAGCCGGGTTGTACAGTCCTCGAGGATGGCACGGGGGTCCTCTGTCTGTAAGCCTGCAAAAATCGATAACAATTGAAACCATGCTTGTGTTTTATTGGCTGTATGAGCGTTGTTTTGCTTCCGTGCGTTAACCCTGCCCTGTGCTTGCTCTTGTTGGCACAGGTATGACATTGATTGTGCAAGCATTACGGTGAAAACAGTGATGGAGCATGAATTCTGTATGTCAATTTGTGTTGCCATATATTGTGCACAACGCATTGTGCATGCCTGGCATTCGTATGCATGTTCTAGTCCTGCATCCACTCATTTAGGGGAACTCACCTTTGGTGAGCCTGGTGCCCACAACACTGGCAATTCACTACATCATTCCCGACACTGTAGCACACTTGCTGTTGGCAGTGTGTTGGTGGTAATTGGTTACCAGTGTTGCTTCTGACAGACTGTCATAACACCACTCACACACAAACTGTCCCTCTCGTACACATGTGCATTCCTGTGGCACAATGCACAGGGGTGGTATGGATAGCTATATTGTATGAAAGTTTTTATGTTCTGTACTTTTCCATCGCACCATACAAATTTCTGCACTGTTCGTACAGTCGTAATTGGATTGGTTGAGGTTTTGTTTGCGCTTGTGTTAGGGTTCTCTGGTTTGCACTGACACTGTTTTCTCATTAGGGGATTTGCAAAAGAAGGTGTTTGTATTGGGTTTAAGCATGTTCAGCACAGCTCGGCTGGTATTCCTACGGATGTATGTAGTAATGTGGTATATGGTACTTGATTTGTATTATTAATCGAAGAACGTGACCATCGATTATTATTTGCACTTATACACTGGCAAGTATTGGCATTATTCGTAAAAATGTCTATGGTGGCTGCGTTCACGACAGGGCGCACACACCTGTTGCTCAGGACCGCTGGTTTTACCACCGAAAAATGCATAGCCATCTTTCGACTTTTTGTGCTTGTGTAAGCTGAGTATGGGAGAAGCAGCACAGTAGTTATCGTTCGTGGCTACAGCATATGCAGGGTAGTGGACCTCTCCGCCTGCGGCAGTCCGTCCTATGGATCAGAGAGCGGGTAGGACCAGCTCGGAGTAGGTGGAGCTGAGTGGAGGTGGAGCTGATTGGAGGTGGAGCTGCTAGCATGCCACCATGTCTCTCCATTGCCGCTTGGATCTCATGTTCTCCAATGGTATGTGATGTCACTGGGGTGGTGTGATGGGGAAACAGAAAATTGCCACTTCGTCCAGGAATGTGGGGTGCTGTTGGCAATGGCCACAGTTATCAGCATGTCCTTCCACCATATTGAAATTTTACGGAAATGTTGGAAAAATCTTTTGAAATTGTTGTTTAAAATCCTGAAACTGATTTGAACACTGTTTTAGCTTTTTTTAAAACTATGTTCTGACACTCCAATGGTGTCTGAATGGCTCTTACATTCAAAAATTTTGCAAAAAATTTTATATAAAATTTTACAAAAAATGTAAAAAATGTTATAAAGTTGCAGAAACAGTTTGATAAAGTTTGGCACCATTTTAATTGACCACAGTTATGTTGCATGTAGAGTTACATACTTTACTGTTTGATTTGTAACACTATGTGTGCCAGTTTTGGCGCAGTTTCACATATTGAAAGGTATTTTTTGCTATTTATATGTACATAACACCTGAACTGTGTTTTGAGACACATATAAATGGAGGTACACTGATACACTTGAATGATGTTAAGTTTACATACAGTTCGAACACTTGTATTGTGGATAGAAATGTACGTGGATTGTTTGCTGTGTTTATGAAACGTATCTTGATGCAACACAATTTGGATGCCCTAGAATGAATGTCACAACAGCTAGCACATTTGAAATGTTTGAAAACTGTTTGAAAACCATAAAAAAAATTAAAAATGTAATTTTTTAATTTTTTCAAAAGTTGCAAAAAGTTGGCAAATGGTTTTCGTGGCCATACCTGAAGGGTACCATAGTCGTGAGACATTGCCTTTTGAAATTTGCTGCACAATGAGTTTAAAAATGTGACTTTTAGCATTTTTTTTTAAATTTTACAAAATAGTAAAAAGTGGAATTTTTTCATCCACACCAGAAGGGTGACATATGATGTGAGGTCGGTGTTGGATAATGGTAGTGACATCACTACTGCACCATTCTCTGTGCAGAGTTATGTTGGGAAACACTCACCAGACACGTCTTGTAGATTTCTTACCAGCTGCCCTGCTGTTGTGGGTAGTGACCTAGTCACCCATGTGGCTAGGCTGTACTCCTGATGCTCTACATCTCCATTTAATTGATATTTATAATTCCAGTTCGATAGGCTGCTAGCAGTGTGCAGTCGCAGTAGGTGCAGTACCACCATGGATGCCTGTTGTCAGGTGGATAGTTATGCTGGTATTAAGTTAGCTAAATGCTGAGTTGTAAGGCCACTACACACACCAATTAAACACTGATAAAAGTACATGTTACACTGAAAACAATTAAAAACCCTTGAAATGGCTTGTTGGTGTGTCTAGCTTCCTATATACCTTTAAGAGGCAAGGTCTGTAAACAAAATGCTTACTTGGGGATTGCAGTCATTTATTGATGTTATGAAACGCTACAAACGACTTGATGGTGCTCACATATTTAAGTCGCTCCGATGCACTAAGTCAGTTGGGGGCTGAAATGAGAAAAATGAGCGCAATCTCTCTGGATTAGAAAGTGAACATACAGTCCTGGGGCAGTAGGTCTGCAGGAGGTGGAGAGGTGTTCCTCCCGGACGATGAAGTTACGTTAAGTTATAATGATCTGGTCGTAAAATAAGTTAAAACTATGGTTCTTGGTGGAAGACCAAGACATTGATTAAGTACCCGGGAGTTGCGAACCGTACGACTTGCTCCTTTGAATGCGCATTTCAGACTAAATGGCTGCCTCATCTTTCCGGCCACATACCGTGAAAATGCCAGTGCTTGGTTAAGAGAACTCCCTTAAATAATAGTAGACTAAACATTTTCCCCCAGCGAAAACCTACATATTCTCTATACTAAACATACTACTTAATTATTCTTGACATCGCACTTTAGCACTGTTAGGTTTATGGGCATGTGATGCTGTAAATGTTTCTATCAGAGTCCCTAAACCTGTTGCCTGTTGCAAAAATAAACATGTACACTTTTACTCTTACTATTCCTACTAAAACACATAAATGAGATGCCCCCGGTCAGGTGATGTCTGTGGGGACTAAGCTTAGGTTAGCATGGGTGAAGCCCATGCTCAATGTAGGCAGTCGTTCACCCTTCACTTTAAAGTAATTTGTAATTAAGTTTAGTAGCACAGTTTACTTGTGGTTTGCACTTTGTGCATACTGGGAAGGATTTCTCTCTGCTTTTGGGAACCACTAACACTCGCAAACACTTGGTGTTGCATAATGGTGTCAGTTATTGGTATGCATCCCGATCAGGGGTTCTACAAAGCCTGGTGTCGCCTTCATGCATGCTATGCCCTAGGGGAACATCGCTGAGCGTGATTACATGTACCGGTCGGTTTGGATCCGAACCACGAAACTGCCCTGGTGTCGCTCACGTGGTCGGATCTAATAAGGACTGTTAGCTGACTGGTGCAGTCTTGTTTGAAGTGGGTGCTTTCCCAAACACAGTCTATATACTGTAGCACATGGTTGCACCCGATGTTCTTGTCGTCGGCACGGTGCTCCGTCGTTGTTGTATAGTGGTGCAGAGAACGGTCATGGAGACCAGTGAGTTTGAACTCATGACAGGTGAAGGGCCAGAGGTACATGATGTGTAACCACCCCCGGCAAGCGCAGAGATCAACTAAAGAAAATTGTGTAGGCCCTCCAAGGATAAAAATGTGTTGGCAGTAAACATGTTATGCAATGTACTGTTCGATTGCTCCGGGACTGTCTCTCCCAGTCCATTGACACATTCATTTAATTAAAAACCCATATAACACAATAATAAAAAATATACAAAATGATTAGACACTCAAGTTTTGAATTGAGTAGGGTGGAACCGGATGGCTCGAGCTGGGCGAGTCCTCTTTCACCCCAGGACACATCTACAATATTTTGAACAGGCAGAAACCATATGTAAATCACTCGGAGCCATATTAGACAGATATAGAATTTTCTGAATTTTTTTTTCAATCAGTAAGATATTTGTATATTATATAAAAAAAAACACGCTCTAATAACATTTAATTCAGTGAAAGTGCGTTGAAAGTTAAGAAGGATCAATATTATAGGTAATAAAAGAAGCAGTGAAGTATTTATTTTATAATGTCGTTTCCCATTATGACATGTAATAAAAAAGCATTGGACAAGTGGAATGAATAGTTCATGTATAAGGTCTTTGCCCTGGTTTTATCGTGGCTGCTCCGAAATTTGTTATATCCATGTAGATTGTGTTCGTGAGCGTTGCATTTAAATTAAAAACGTTCATTTAAAATCGGTATTATTGTAGCAGTCTTTTGTCTCCACACGTAGCAATGTTAGTATGAAAGAAACGTAAAAACACTGTAGGGAACACTGTGAGTGTGAAAGCATTTACTATTACAAAGTTTTGAGTATGTTACAGACTGTTACATAGTGAGTCTCAATGTATGCGTATATGACGAGCGAGAAAAAAAAACTAGCGTCTTATATGTTTATAAAAGTTTCTAGCGCATCTTCAATACCTGGTACAAAGTGTGGAGTTACAACTAAGTATTGAAAATTTTTTGCGAGTAGTAAATGATCGGCAGTACTGTTTGAAATTTTGACATATTGTTGTTATATTTTCAGTGCCAACAGACGTGTTCATGTTTATGTGTATATATTTATATTTAAATCAAGATGGCATCAAACTTAAACGCTGCAAATGTACCATTCCAGGATACATCATCAAAATCACCACAGCATCAACACAAAATGCCGGCTTTTGAAGCTTTGGATAAACCCAGCAATACACTCAAGGTAATTTGTAATGTTTACGTATATAACGGCCGGAGGCCTTTTTGCATTTGACTTGACAGTATAATACCGTGTACGTCTGTAAGGATAGCACCTGGGAAGTATTTTGCAACATGGTATTCAGGAAATTCTGAATAATGGGGGCATTACCGAATATTCGAAAATAATTGAATCGACAGTACTAATGCTGAATAATGGTCACAGGCATATTGTTATATTTACAGTACATAATATGAAGCACTAGTGGGGAGGGCTGTGAAGCTGAGGGAAATTTTGGGGTAAAAGTAGTGAAATTGGGATAAATACCACGACATACGAAAACACCCGAAAAATTTTGACATGTAATTACAAATGGCTCCAGAAAAGAAAATTCATGCAAAATATTCACCACTTTGATTCCTGGAGCATTAACAATAGCAGTTGTGGAGAGCGTGCCAACTTATATTCTTCATACAGTGTTACTTACCAGCTATTTAGGAAGCTGGTAAATTGGCTTGCTCACTGCAGGCTATTATTCAGAGTAGTGCATACGGTAATTATGCAGTTAGGGGCTTTTCGGTAAAAAAAAAAAAACCCGAAAATTTGTATATTTCCACTCTACTAATTATGCTGGACACGAATATACTAGGATCATTAATGTAGGACTGATTTAATATTATGTGCCCACCTAACAGAACCCCACGATGAGTGAATCACTATTTTATATTTTTTAACTAACCTAGGAGTGTTGGGTTTTAATCTAACCTAGGATTTTTGGTTTTTAAACTAATCTAGGATTGTATGGTTTTACACTAACATAGGATTGTAGAGTTTTACACTAACGTAGGATTGTAGGGTTTTACACTGAACAACAAATGTAGGATTTTAGGGATTTAAAGGAACCGTAAAACACACCAAAAGAATATTAATTAACTCACCTAGGTAGGTATAATTCCTTTGTCAAAGGCCAATTCAACCATACCTCACTCGGCGAAACACCAAGTTCCACTAAAATTCCACATACGTGAATATTATGCGCTGAAGTACTCGTTCATAGCCGAATATTACGCACTAACACATGTTCATAGGCGAATATAATGCACAGAAACACTCGTTCTTGCTTTCTCCGTTTTAAATCCGCCGGATTAGGACGACGAGAATCATGCCGGCAAAGGCGCAATGGCTACTGACCTGCTTAAAAATTGACCGTTAAAATGCCCGTAATGACATCCGTGGCTGCTAGGAAGCGTCGGATCAGCAATGCGCTGCCATTAATAATGGTGATCGACGTAAACAGACTGGCCAAACTGCTCGTACATTTCACAACTTTGTTAAATTTTTAAAAATAAGTTCTGCTTATTTTAACATGACCCCCTCCTAAATATGAACAAGGTAAGCTGTGCAGAACCCATCAATGCTACTTTTGTTGGTCTAGGATGTTTCGTTCAGAAAAGCCCCTAAACTGCATAATTACTGTGCAGACCTTGTGTGAATTCACCAGAGCTAGTCTCTACAAAATCCCAAAGTTACAAACCTCTAACAAAATACAAACACCTAGTACAATCACCATCAACAAAAATGTTACAGTACTCACCTCATGATGGAAAATGGCACAAACGTTAGCAACTGTAAGCATAGTTTCTAGGAATTCACATTTCAAGAGCTAGTTGGTACAAAATCCCATCAGGTGCAAATGAAGGCAATACACAACTTCGTTCTGGTAAATATCCAGTTTAGCGGCTTTTCTGTAAAAAAAAAAAAAATCAGAAAAGTGGTATATTTCCACTCTACTAATTACTAGGGTCATTAACATATGACTAATTTCGTAATATGTGCCCACCTAACAGAACCTAACCTCACGATGAGTGAATCACTATTTTACATTTTTAAACTAACCTATGATTGTAGGGTTTTAAACTAACCTTGGATTATAGGGTGTTAATCTAACCTAGGGTTGTAGGGTTTTAAACTAACCTAGGAATTGTAGGGTTTTAAACTAACCTAGGATTGTAGGGTGTTAATCTAACCTAAGATTATAGGTAACGTATGAATTTAATCTAATCTAGGATGTTAGGGATTTAAAGGAACCGTAAAATGCACCGGAAGAATATGAATTAACTCACCTAGGTAGACGGGGGTTAAAATTCCTCTGTCCTTAGTCAATTCAACTCTTGTACACCTTACCTCACTCGACGAAACAAGTAACACCCGCCACATAGGCGAATATTACGCACAGAAGCACTCGTTCTTCCACTCTCAGTTTTTAATTCGGTCTGATTCGGACGTCACAACTCCCGGTCGCAACAACACAACCACACTATCTCCCATCTGAATGGCAACTGAAATTCCAATGAAGATGACGTCAAAAAGACCGCTACGATGACGTCAGCGACCTACAGCCAATAAGGTGACGGCACAATGCCGAAAATCACAGAAAATTATGGTGTCCGACGTAAACAAAGCGGCGGGCTGCTCGTACTTTTAACTATTTTATTTGATACGTTCTACTTATTTTAACATTACTTCCTCCTAAATATGAACAAGGTAAGCTGTGCAGAACCCCTTAATGCTACTTTTGTTGGTCTAGGACGTTTCGTTCAGAAAAGCTGCTAAACTGGATAATTACCAGTATCAGTTCAGAAGCCAGATAGTGTGGATGTGTTTTTTGCGATCGTGAGTTGTGATGTCCAAATTCCTACTGTGCGAAGGCTTGTGATTTAAGATTGGAGGGAGCAAGAATGAGTTCTTCTGCCCGTAATATTCGTCTATGTGGCGGGTGTTACTTTGTTTTATTAAATCTTGGTGTTTTGTCGATTGAGGTAAGATGCACAGCAGTTGAATAGGTCGCCTACCTAGGTGAGTTGATTCATAGATTTCCAGTGTGTTTAACTGTTACTAAAACCCTAAAATCCTAGCGCAGTGTAAAACCCTAAAATCAGAGGTTAGACTAAAATCCTAGCGTAGTTTAAAACTCTACTATCCTAAGTTAGTTTAAAACCCTACTATCTTAGGTTAGATTAACACCTTACAATCCTAGGTTAATTAAAAAATGTAAAATATTGATTCACTCGTCATGGGGTTAGGTTCAGTTAGGTTAGGTGGGCACATATCACGAAATTGGACGGACGTTAATGACCCTAGTATATTCGTGTTCTGCATAATTAGTAGAGTGGAAATATTCCACTTTTGGGGGGGGGGTTTACAGAAAAGCCCCTACACTAGATAATTACCACACTTTTATAGTCTTTTGAGCATCCTGTCAATCAGTAACATGTTTTAAATAAGTTTAAACGCTAATTCAACAAAATTATTTATTTAAATTTAAAGTTTGATTGGTAATTATGCAGTTTAGGGGCTTTTCTGCAAAAAAAAAACCCCAAAAAGTGGTATATTTCCACTCTACTAATTATGCAGAACACGAATATACTAGGGGCATTAACATACGACTAATTTATTAATATATGCCCACCTAACCTAACAGAACTTAACCCCACCATGGGTGAATCACTATTTTACATTTTTAAACTAACCTAGGATTGTACCGTTTTAAACTAACCTCGGATTTTAGGGTTTTAAACTGTAGAAAAAAACGGAAGATAAATGATAAACTGGAGTGGAGTATAACAGATGTATTTGGATATAAAAATACATCACTAGAACAGACAGACATGCTATGAGAGCGCCATCATAGACGAGACTAAACAACAGCATGGCCTTGGACAATAACAGCGACTCTCTGTATAGCCAGGATTAACAATAAATATAGCAGAGGTTAATATTCAACATAAACTAATATACAAATTGAGTCAAATCTAGGATGTTAGGGATTTAAAGGATTTGTAAAACACACGGAAGAATATCAATTAACTCACCTAGGTAGCGGCGAGTACAATTCCTCTGTCCTCTGCCAATTCCACTGTTGTACACCTTACCTCACTCTACGAAACAAGTAACACCTGCCACATAGGCGAATATTATGCACAGAAGCACTTGTTATTGCACTCTCAGTATTTAAATCGGTCAGATTCGGACGTTACAAGTCGCGCCCGCAACAACACAACCACACTGTTTCGCATCTGAACGGCAACTGAAATTTGATTACGATGACGTATAAAAGACCGCTACGATGACGTCAACGACCTACAGCCAATGAGGTGACGGCACGATGCCGAAAATCACCAAATATTAAGACGTCCAACGTAAAAAAGTGGCGGACCGCTCATACTATTAACTATTTTATTTAATATGTCCTATTTATTTTAACATTACGCCCTCCTGAATATCCGTGGCCGGTAGGTAACCTTGGAAACAGTGATGCACGGCCATTAAACATGGCGACCGACGTAAACACACCGGCCAAATTGCTTGTACATTTCGCAATTTTGTTAGATTTTTTAAAATATGTTCTACTTAAATTAACATGACCCTCTCTGAAAGATGAACAAGGTAAGCTGTGCAGAACCCATTAATGCCACTTTTGTTGGTCTAGGATGTTTCATTCAGAAAAGCCCCTAAACTGCATAATTACCGTTTGATTTGTTGAAGACTTTGTGCCCATTAGAGTACCCACAGATAAAAAGGAGTTTCATACTCGCTTGCTGGTGCTAATATTGAGGAAATTAAAATAATTAAGTTTTACCTTGTGAGAATGAACGGTTTTTATGTTAGTTAAATGGGAATTTAGTCGTCTTATGTGTACTTGGCGGGCAAGAGGACTTAAACATTTGCATTTTAATTTTCATAATTTTTAAAGTATTAAAACTGATTAATAAGATTTTAGTGTTTTCCTTGCAAATGGTAGACACTAGTACCCTACAACACCCTAGGTTCTGCTCAGACATTTTCTTTTTCATTTAAGTAGACATGTTCTTCACAAGTGCCAGTGCATGTTTTGTTTGTTAGGGTTGACTGAAGAGAGGAGGAATATTATGGATGTGTAAGAGGGAATTTACAGCAGAGTACATAATTAAACATGACCTTGTACCACTTCATACTGTGAACACTTCACACTGTAAACACTACATATTATTTGGTTTGTATCTCCAATCACATATCACCATTACAATTTCAATTAATATTTATCATAGTCCCTGTCTCTCTCTCCCCCCAGTCACTCCACCTAAATAAATATAAAAAAAACCAATGTTTTTCATAGACTATTTCTGATTGTTTTTATATTTTAAACATGGATACCCTTATTCAAGAGTAGCTCAAAACCAATTTGAAATAATTTTTATGTTGCATAGTTTTTTGTTACAGGCTGTATTAAATTCCTACTGAATGCAAGGGTTTACAAAATCCCTTATCTCGAAAAATATTAAACACAACACAACAATTCAAAAACCACTGGAACATACACATTGTACAGCATAATGTAAATAAGTTATTTTGCTTTTGTGATATGAAAATTGACACAATTGATGTAAATATTTGTAAAAATGGCAAGTTTAGCATTTCTTTTCTCTCATAGGGGAGGAGATAACATGTCATCTATATTATTGAGAAGTAGTACTTTCGGTAATCATCCAGAGTAGCGGTTTTTCTGTAAAAAAAAACCCTGAAAAGTAGTATATTTCCACTAATTACGCAGAACACGAATATACTAGCGGCATTAACGTACGACTAATTTCATAATATGTGCCCACCTAACTTAACAGAACCTAACCCCACTATGAATGTGGGGTTAGGTAAAATAGTGAATCACTATTTTACATTTTTAAACTAACCTAGGATTGTTGGGTTTTAAACTAGCCTAGGATTGTAGGATTTAAAACTAACCTAGGATTGTTGAGTTTTAAACTAACCTAGGTTTGTAGGGTTTTAAACCAACCTAGGATTGTAGGGTGTTAATCTAACTTTGGATTTTAGTCTAATCTAGGATTTTAAGGTTTTAAAGTAACAATAAAACACACTGGAAGTACATGAATCAACTCACCTAGGTTGGCGGCGGGTACCATTCAATTGTCCTCGACCCATTCAACTGTCGTGCAACTTACCTCACTCAACAAAAAAAACCACAATCCACTAAAACATCCAAGTAACACCTGCCACACAGGCGAATATTACGCACAGAAGCACTCGTTCTTGCACCCTCCATTATTAAATCACAAGCCTTCGCACGGTCGGATTCGGACGTCACAACTCACAATCGCACTGCCTCGCGTCTTAACTGCAACTAAAGGCTTCTCAACTTCTATGTAAAATTCCATAACGATGACGTCAACAGACCCCACAGCGACTAAGGTGATGGCACGATGCACATTTGTTCACGTTATTTATGCATTACTTCACCAAAAATAATGGCATATGACGTAAACAAAGCGGCAAACTGCTCGTACTTTTAACTATTTTATTTAATACGTTCTACTTATTTTAAAATTATGCCCTCCTGAATATTAACAAGGTAAGCTGTGCAGAATCCATTAATGCTACGTTTGTTGGTCTAAGACTCCTTCAGAAAAGCAGCTACTCAGGATAATTACCGCCAAAGTGGCAAAAATGAACAGTTTTATAAGCCAGTATCTGTAAAGGAGGAGTAGCTAGGATTACTAAAATTGGCAGAAGAATACCTCCCACGTTGCTTTTGAAACCCTGAAAATTTCATTATGTTATTGTCACTCATTGGTAAGATACAGCACCTTGATTACTTACATGTGTGACTACAGCAGGAGGCAAAAATGAAGTAGTTTTTTAGTACTTCCTGCCAATCTTTAGAGTTGTCACTAGATGAAACAAAGAAAACCCTTTCAAAAGAGCAACATAGCATTTTCAGCAGCAATGGTTTGTGGATGTGCAGTGTCTGACTACTACTATCTTTTTGGCACATCTTTTTTCACACAATATAAAATGTAGTAAAAACCATGAATTTGTGTGTCAGTTTTGAATGTAAACATTTATCCATGTACGTTGTCTTATTTTCTCATTTTCTACTTGAAAACATTTCTGAAATTGTAGCACACATTTCTGGTATAATGTTTTGTCCTTTTTGGGTTTGAGTTGTCAACTCTGAAGGTGATAAAAAAAACAAAATGTTTTTCTCTTCTACCCACACATAATCATTTTGTGATCATTTGAAACAAGTACTTGGTCCAGAAGGTGTGAAGAAATGTACATAGTCATTCCATATGAAATGATCAAATTTAAAAAATTTCAAGCTGCACTATTGTTGATTTTGATAAAAATGTGTTCCAATGTTACTGTATCTTCAAGGTGAAAGAAAAACGTTTATATTTTTACCTACATGTGGATGATGCAAGCCATTTTTCATACACACTGCAAGCAAATTTTACTTATTTAGGAGGTTTACGCAACTAGCTGTAACTTTTTTAATAAGTTACCTATTGTGTAGTTTTTAGTGTCATTTAAAAGCAAACCCAAGATAATATTAGACTGTATATTTATATTATATTCAGATGACAGCATTTTAAACTTTTGTTTATGTTTTCGTTTCTTTTGAGTTGTATCTCAAGCATAACTAGATTTGTAATTCAGCAAATCGCCTCTAAATTTTATTTATATATTTTGGTTTGTTTACATTTCACGTATTTTGTCAGTTGTACTTCTTTCTTTTATTTGTTATGCAAACAGAGCGCAAATATCTTTGGCAGTGTTAATTATTTTGTCATCGTATTTCTCTTTTCATTTTACCTGGTTTTATCTAGCAGTTTTGGCCACAGAGGTATGTATTAAATTACAGAACTGATTAGACTGTAATGTATGAGGAAGTGACGTCTTTTTGGAATTTTCTGTTTAATTAGTGTCGCCTTGTGAACCCCGTGGTTAATTTATTCTCTCTCCTCAGACGGCATGACAAGCAGTCCAGCCTAAGATTTTCTCTTCAAAATTTGCTTGTGAATTTGTATGGTCCATACGGTATAAGAAGGCCACTTTCTGACAGTCAGTGAGTGGCAACTTGATGTATACTAAACAAACAAATTGCCATTTACAAAATCCTGTATCAGTTGATGCACGAACGAACAAAAGTTTAAATTACGTTGGCTATTCTGAGTGCACTGCCGATGCACATCAGAAAAGCAGAAAATACGCGGATAAGAAAGAGGTCTTAGATTTATTAATACCTTTTATTTTACGAGGTCACAAAACAATGGTTGTTAGTGTTAAAAAGTGAACTTCGTGATAATGTAGTTATGTATAGGTGTTCAAAATGAAATGTACAATAGAACGATACGACGTGGAAAAGTTTTCTGAAGTTGTGCTAACTTCAGAAAGCTTTTTCACGTCGTATCATCCCTCTCCAACCTCGCTTTCAACACGTCCTTGATATTAATTCCAAAAGCATACAGAAATATTGCATAATATTGTTGAATTATTTTTTCTAATAATTTGATGAAATGACACAAATTTGAACTATATTTCCAGCCCGTAATATAAGAACTATCAACTTAAAAAAAAGACGCTATCTGTTGACCAAAAAAAGGGTTGTTCAAACTTCGCCGTGACGTGCCATGTGCGCTATCTGTCAGATATTTTACGAGGTATTACCAGCCAGAAATGAACCGCTTTCCTGCGCGATATATAACGAATTTACAAACAGATGCCAATAGTTATATTTTTCCATGAGCTCTGCATAATTTTTAAAGTAACATGTATTTCATGTACAATGATTTGGAGTAAAAGTAATTTATATTCGGCCGGTGATCGTTCATCTACGTAAATTATACGCCATATTGTTCTCTCGAAACCCATATCCTTGTTTCCGTAGAAAGTGAGACACGCTTGAATAGTTTTTAAGCAAATCTAACGTTATTCCACGTCACATATTTCCAACTCGAATATATTAGCTATAACGTCCAAAGTGTGATAATAGATACAACAGACCGTCTCGCAAATATTAACCCAAATTCACTATCTCGGACAAATTAAAAAAGAGTTAGCAAATATTTAATTATTTGCAACATTTTATATTTTTACTTTTATTACCTACTATTTTTTTTAGACAAATGTCAGTCTAAATATCTTAAAACTTATTTAGCATTACAGTACAATGAGAAGTGAATTAGCTGACAGCGTGTTGATAAAAAATACAGCCCCGACTTGACGGACCAGCTGATGGCGGAAGGATACGTAGTCAGATGTAAACAGTTGCGCTACTTTCGCCGAGCTGTCGAAAAGTGGCCTTCTTGTATGGTACAGAATATACTGCCCAACGTAAAGTAGGGATGGTATTTGAGAGGTGCCAAGTTGCAGTAAATATGCGGGGCATGATAAGAAGAGACTCAAAACCGCATATCAATTAGTTTTTTGACTACTTCAAGTACGTCTGCAGCCATCTTCACTTACGATTAAGTATGACCTACATAAGCTTAGTAATATGAATTGGCATAATTTTACGCATGTGAGCTACAATTTTTTCTACATTATTTGGAATCTTTTAATTATTTTGGATTTTAAGGGAATGACTTATTAAAATTCTGATAATTTAAAATTTTCAAAAGGGGCGTTATTGTGCTACGAACATTATTCAGAAGCCAAGAGAGGGAATTTCTTGCTCCAAAGCCGTGCAACATCTATGAACATTTTTTCAAGTATTTAAAGCTGAGAAATCAATGAGCCAGTTTCGGTTTTGCTCATGTAAATTATCTTTTTGTTTGCTATTATATAAAGAGTGATTTATTTTCCGATTCTTTCACAACTGAAATACTATTTAACTGACAGCAATTTTCATTGGATTTTCATTCATTTCAGTACTGCATGCTGAGCTGATTATTTTTATTCTTAATTATGAATTCTCATCTTTATGTACATTTCCTTATTAAAATATCTATTTTCTGCACCAATGAAATGTATTCCGTTTTGTGTAGAAGTTGAAGTAGATAGTATTTTATTATAAACTGATTTTCTTGTCTGGTTTCCTAGTGTTCATACAAATTGTATGGAAATTTTGTTTGTCTTTTGTGCATATATGTTGCTTTAAGGGTAAATATGTCACGTATTTCTGTTTTACTAAGGGTTTCTTTTAATGTGTCTTAATTACTCTTGTTACTTACCTGTGATAACAATTAATAATCAGGCATTTCTGTATCACAATTAAAAGTTTTAAGCTATTTTCTCACGCTGATCAGTTAAAGGGACACAGACAAGGGTGGCATTATTTCATCTCTGTTCAACATCACGCGCATAGAGAAAGTAAGCGGCACGGTAGGAAATTTGTTATTCATCACTCGCACGCCCAACAATCCTTCAAATATTGTACACTTAATATTTTCTATTGCTTACAAGGAAAAATTAATTTTATTTTCACTTACTGAGAGATCTTTTTTTCACACACTGCAAATTAAAATCAAGAGACAACCACCCCACCCTGCTTCACCAAAGTTGCAATTAGAGATTTGATCTTTTGTGTGCTTCGTGTCTACATGTAGAACAGTGTACAACATCAAAGTTATCTGGGTTGAAGACTTCCTTCCTAGAAAAAGAATAATGTCCAAATTGGGGGGAAAATGCAAATTTGCTGCTTTCGAAGCCAAAAAAAATTGAGTTTTTTATGAAAGATACTCTTGATGAATAGCTATAAGACACAAGTTGTCCCATTATGTTTTTGTTCCACCCCTGTTGAGTACACGGACCTTTGAAAAAACCAAAAAACTTGATTTTAAAATTTTATCTATTGTACACTTGTAACGTTCCGCCGCTTACACTGCCGAATGTTTACGTTGCCACGGCTTGCTCAGAGGTAGAAACACGAGACTCAGTGAATGGACGCCGATTAATTAAGAAAGAAGAAGTTCCAGAGTATTTTGTTATATATACATTTATTTAACTATTGTAGTTTCACAGTTCACATACGAAGTTCCAGTGTGCAGAGTACGAACCTCTCACAGATAAATATAAATGTTCAGAACGGAGCCACAGTTGTTTACTTAATTATGTTCTTAAAAAAACTGACCCGAAGAAACTTAAAATGCTGCTACCTCCCACACCGGCAGAGAATTAAATTGACAAAGTTTAGTGGCCGATGTGGGGGTTTAGCGACGTAAATGAACCTCTCGTACAACAAAACTTTTACGACGCAGCCGTAAAGTTTCTAGTTAATGCTGACGCTTAACAAAAAACCAAAGTTCGAAACGAAACTGTAAAATGGACTCCTGATAAAACGTAAACAGCAGACGTCTGTCTGATAAACAATCACGGGAAACGAGCCACCACGGCTTTAAACTTCAACCGGATAAAAATATTACTAAGCTTTCCAAAACTTCCTAAACACGAAAGAATTTTACACCCGTGTCCCGAAAAATTAAGAATATTGCGTCATTACATTACCCCCCTCTGTTTGGGATAGATTTGGAAGAAATCTTTCCCAAAGCGAAACCTATCTTGAATGATGCTGTTCTGTAAACTACTGTGCCTCTGCTCTTTGAAAACAATTGACATATAACATGGTAATCAAGTAATAACAAAAAATATTCACTTAATAAACTCATGAAAAAAAAATTATTTCCTTCACAGTTGAAGAGTAACAAGCTATTGACGAGGATGCTGAAAGAAAATCATACCTTGCTGGTTTCAAATAGTTACTGGTTGTTACAATTTGTGTGGTTGAGGGTGTATTTCCACCTGTGCCATCGATTTTGGGTTGATGTCCTTTGATCTCTCGCTGGGATCGGCACACCACTTCTCCAAACGGGGACCCAGGTCTGAGTCACTGCGACTGCCTCTCCGTAGGCCAGTGCTGACAAAAAACCTCAAAAGCCAATGCGACTGCCTCTCACTAGGCCAGTGCTGACAAAAAACCATCAAAAGTCACTGCGACTGCCTCTCACTAGGCCAGTGCTGACTACAAAAAAGGGCCCCAGACCTGTCCCAATCCAAATACACTTCACTTTGTGCCACTGATCCCAGGACACCATAAACTGCAGCAACATCTCCTACTATATGTCAATACTCTTAAGGCTCAATACTCTACAACACCTCAACCTTTGGAAATTTACGTAACATTTACTGCATCCTTAATTAATCCTCCTAATAATTCCTATTGTTAACAATTTGCAAAATACAAGTATTTCCTTCTTTATGTTTCACAATTTTCAAAAAATAAAAACTTCTAAACCTTTATAAAGCACTTCCGGTTCGGTACTCTGCATTAATTATATCACATTAGTTACAATTACACCATAGGCCATGAACGCTTGAGCTTCCACTACATAATTGCAAAGGTATTTCTAAATTCACAACATCTTCACTGATACACTTTACGGTAATTCTAATATTAGCACATTTTCATTAGACTAATTAGCCATTTCTACAAGTTTTTATTAAGGACTTACCAATTGCCTTATCTTCAATTGAAAGTTAAAGTAATTAAATTAGAAAACATGGTAGAAAATTTTATAATATTAACTGTAGTACATATTTTGAAATAAAAAACTACTTATATTTAAAGAGAATTCACAAAGTTCTTTCATAATTGAAACCTTGTTTATATATACACAGTATAAGATATACTGTTAAACTAAAATTTTCACCAATTGCAATGTCAAAGCTTTAACAATTAACAAAAAATCACAATATCAAATACAATGCTCCTCAAATAAAATACTCAGAAGTGTTTTGTGTTTTTACTCAATAAGTAATTTCATAATAATTTAAAAAAAACTGTGCAAATACTTTTTTAAGACAAAACACAACTAAACTGAATTACAAAAATGCAATGCAAAGAGCACACTATTATGACTTGCAGTTGCCTAGAACCACATAGCCTGTATTGCTAATTACTCTTACAACATATAATGATAATCTACTACCTAGTAACACAACCTCAATCCTTATCACAAAAATTTTCTTAAAAAGAGTGTATCAGTCATTCCTATATTTCCACATTCCCACGACACTGTATGCACTTCAAAACAACTTCAAATGATTATTTTCTTACAACATTGGCAGCATTTATAAAAACCATTCATACTTTTCCCTTTACCTACTTCCACTTTTGGAAAATGTAAACAAAAGTTGAATCTACTCAACTTAAAATTTCTGTTCCTTACCAGTTTCACTAAAATATCATTGACTGTACTGTATTTACTTGCTATAAAATGATTCACTGTTCTTAAACAGAAACACTCTCTCATGATTATTAATTCTTACCCAAGTAACATTTTACAGGTCAGCAATATTAACTCTTTTCTTATCCATTAACAATTATATTATCATTTACTGTTGCCTGAGAAGGGTTTACCATATGTATCCTGTACACATTGTTACTGAATTGTAAGGTCCTTTACAAAAATTATTTTTCTTCTAAATAAAAACATTTACTTATCTATTACCTCATAACTGTATAATATAAAAATTGATACAAGTAAAAAAAAAATTAAATATCTAACTTGCAGTCTCTTTCTGCTATGCATTTTTTTTTCTTCCTTTTCCTTTTCGTTCTCTCCTTGTGTTTCACTTTTCTTCCCTTTTCCCTTACTACCTTTCTGATACTATACTTTAGCACTTTCTTCCTCTTCCCTACTGACCTAAATCTACCATTCTTTTTCCTTACTGTCTTTACCCTCTTACTCATCTTTTTCCTGATTACTTTATTAACCCTTCGTTTCAATCTTTTTTTCTTCTTTCAAAACGTTGCCTAAACACTTCATAATGTTTGAGTCTATGATACTCCTTATCCTTAGCAACTCTCGCCTGTTGCAATTCAATATCTGACCCCTCTCGCAGCTTTAATTCATTAACACTATTTAGTCGAACCCCCCTAACCTGAAGTCTACCTTCCTTTATTACCTTTCTCTTAGACTTCCTAACCTTACAACAGTTAGGTTCACTCTCCACAAAATTATCTGCACCTCTTTCCTCTTTAATTTTAACATCTACCTTTTTACCTTCAACTTTAAACTCTTTAACTTCCTTGTCACAGCCAATATCACCTTCATTTTCTACGTCATTGCTGTTTCTATTATTGTTACTTGGGGCAATTACGGCTGGACCCTTTCCTAATGTCTTTAGAGATTCAACCCCCCACTTGTATATATTTATTAATAATTCATCAAATTTTTTCTCACTTTTTTCTGCTTGTTGCCTAATGTCTTGTCCTACTTCCTGTTTCAGCTCCTGTTGTCCCTGTATCATCTCCTGTTGTCCCTGTATCATCTCCTGTTGTACCTTTATCATCTCCTGTTGTACCTTTATCATCTCCTGTTGGCCCTGTTTAAACTCCTGTTTAATCTCCTGTATTAACTCCTGTATCCTGTTTGCTAACCATGTAGTTTTTAATTGCGCCATTTCTATTTTATTTACGACGTGGTGATTAATATTATCTTTAACTCCTTAACAAAATGACTCGTTGCGCAATTTACACACTTGCACACGGAAGAAAAAACAAACAAAAATTCTTGGCGAATGTACTTTATAATAACATAACCTGCAAAAAAAATCACTACAATTACTTGAAATGATGGCTTCATTGATGATTTGAAGATTTCTTACTGTTGTAGGTGATGAATGAGGTCTCGTACCTGAAACTTCGGTGTTGTGCTGCTGGAAACCTGGACTGGAACTGCCGCCGGTACCGTGTTGTTGCGTTTCTTGATGTTCATCTTCACGTGGTCTAATTCGTGCCTCGCGGCTGGGTCGCCATGTTGTAACGTTCCGCCGCTTACACTGCCGAATGTTTACGTTGCCACGGCTTGCTCAGAGGTAGAAACACGAGACTCAGTGAATGGACGCCGATTAATTAAGAAAGAAGAAGTTCCAGAGTATTTTGTTATATATACATTTATTTAACTATTGTAGTTTCACAGTTCACATACGAAGTTCCAGTGTGCAGAGTACGAACCTCTCACATATAAATATAAATGTTCAGAATGGAGCCACAGTTGTTTACTTAATTATGTTCTTAAACTGACCCGAAGAAACTTAAAATTCTCCCACACCGGCAGAGAATTAAATTAACAAAGTTTAGTGGCCGATGTGGGGGTTTAGCGACGCAACCTAAGCGAGCATTGTACCGCTGCCCTGAAGGGCGACTGACTGGAAGTGAAGTAGCCGCCGACTGACTCTGAAGCACTCCTTCTGAAGTGAGACTGCTCATACTGCTTGAAGGGCAACAGCCAGACGCGTCTTTTGTTCTGCCTCTCGCCCCCCTCTCCTGAGATAACGGCCTGGCCATGCACGCTCTCCACAATGTTATCGTAACTAAGACTGCGCCGTCAACATAAATGAACCTCTCGTACAACAAAACTTTTACGACGCAGCCGGAAAGTTTCTAGTTAATGCTGACGCTTAACAAAAAACATAGTTCGAAACGAAACTGTAAAATGGACTCCTGATAAAACTTAACAGCAGACGTCCGCCCGATAACATACAAAAGCACACGTCTGCCTGATAAACAATCACGGGAAACAAGCCACCACGGCTTTAAACTTCAACCCGATAAAAATATTACTAAGCTTTCCAAAGCTTCCTAAACAGGAAAGGGTAAATATCTAGTTTAGGGGCTTTTCTGAAAATAATAAAAAAAAACTCCAGAAAGTGGTATATTTCGACTCTACTAATAACGTAGAACACAAATATATTGGGGGCATAGCTTTAAAATAAGTACAACATATTTTAAAAAATTGAACAAGTTTGTGAGGTGACTGTTTCTGACAGTTTGTTTACGTTTTGAACGAAACGTTTTATGTCAACAGAAGTTGTTTTAATGAATTCAGCATAGCTTACCTAGTTGATATTGAAGCGGCCGTACTGTTAAAATAAGTACAACATATTAAAAATACTCGCTACATGTACGAGTAACTGATGTTTACGTTGACTAACGTGTGCCGCCATTATTAATGGCTACGCAGTGCAGATTTCACGCAATCTACCGGCCGCCGGCCTTACGTTAGTATGCATGCAGGCAGCGGTCGTGGTCAGTTCGATGGTGCTTCGTTCGTGATTTAAGACGGAAAAAAAGCAAGCAAGACTACGTTTCTGCGTTATATTAGCCTATTAACGAGTGCTTCTGTATATATATTCGGCTGTAAATGAGTGTTTCAGTGCGTTATATTCGCGTATGTGGTGCTTCGTGAAAACTGTGATTTCATCGAGTGATCTGACGTTGAATGGACCGTTGACAGAGTATGTACAACCCGCCTCCATTGGTGAGTGCATTTATATTATTTGTGTGGGTTTTACGTTCCTTTAAATCCCTAAAATCCTAAATTCGTAGTTTAGTGTGAAACCCACAAATCCTATCCGGTAGCTTAACGTGCAAATGTAGTTATATTACGTAAGTCAAACAAGGCTTTTTCCGGACGTTTATACAGCACAATTTCACATTCTTTCTATACTAACCTTGGATTATTCGTAGGTAACGCAGAACACGACTATAGTAGCGTCGTTAACGTATGACTAATTGTATAATATGTGCCCACCTAACCGAACAGAACCTAACCCCACGATGGGTGAATCACTATTTTACATTTTTAAACTAACCTAGGATTGTAGCGATTTTAACTAACCTAGGATTGTAGTTATTTAAAATAACGTAGGATTATAGGGTTCCCATGTAGTCTGTGATTGTAGGGTGTTGATCGGAGATTTTTTTAATATTGTATAATCTTATATTACTGTACAACCTTACAATCCTAGGTTAGTTTAGAGCCGTACAATCCTAGGTTAGTTTAAAAACGTAAAATAGTGATTCACCCATCGTGGAATTAGGTTCTGTTAGGTTAGGTGGGTACATGTTAGGAAATTCGTCGTACGTTAATGCCCCTAGTATATTCGTGTTCTACGTTATTAGTAGAGTCAAAATATACCACTTTTCGGAGTTTTTTTTTTTTTTTTTACAGAAAAGCCCCTAAACTAGATAATTACCAAGTACAACACTGGGGGAAAATTACTTTTCAAGAAAGAATAACACTAGCAGTAAGAATTTTAAACTTATATGATTTTTTGTATAAATCTAGAGACTCTACAAAATTAATATGTTATTGGATACATGTCAATATAATTCTTAATATGATTAAAGTGCCATAAAGAATATGTATTAAAACTTTGTAATAAAGTTCGCCCAATACATTTTCAAATTTTGAGATCAAAATTTAGAAATTTAGATAGCCTAAAGTTATATTCTTGCTGCAGGTGAATGAAGTGTCTGATTTCTAAACAATTGCAATATGCCACTCCTGTGACTTCAATGAACAGTTCAGGTGAAACCAAACTTTGTGTAAAATAACTTAATGAAAGTTTTACGAATTAAGATCTCAAGTTAAAATTCTCATGTTTATGCTAAAAACCCATGATGAATCTAACTTTTAAATTTATTTGGTATATTAATCAAGCTGTCATCAATATCATGTAACAAAACTATAAAATATCCTTACACCCATAAAAAAAATTTGGCTGTTGAACAGTTTTAATTCTCCATCTTAAAGGTGCTACACTGACTGCCTCCTTCGGTATCTTAACTCTGATACCAGGATCTGATGTTGTCGCCAGGTGATGGCTCGCACCGCAGGGGTGAGGAAGCCTCACTGCATGGGGTGTTAGGGGTGGAGGAAGTTCCCCACGCCATGCTATGTGCTTTTCTAATTATAATGATCCTCATTTCTTTGCAGTAGCGGCAGGACTATGTACAATAGTGAGTACACTAAGAAAACAGTTTCATTTTGGGTGGTGCAATCAAATTGATAGTATTGGAGCAATTAAATATTTTTTACTGAAATTAAATTATATTTTTGTTACTAGATTGCACGAGACGTGTAAGATTTGGTTGATGCAACTAAAGATTTGTATGTTTGTGCGTACACAGAGTGAAAGGATTTTTTCAGAAGAAAATATATATTTATTTATGTATGACCGAACATTAACAAAATGATTAATAACTTGTGTATGTGTTTGGTTAGATCTTTATTTATTTTATTTATTGGGTGTTTTGAGTGCCTTGTAATGGTGACCAGGCCTTAGTAGGGGAACGGTATTAATTCAGGAATTGGGAAGGAATCTGTTAGAGCTTGTAGTGAGGAATCATCCCAACATTTGCCTGGAGTGATTTCTGGAAAACAGAAATCAGGATGGCCAAATCTGGAATCGAACCAGTGTCTCTACTAAGTTGAGTGGTTTACCACTGCACTACCTCCATCAACAATGAACACTCATTTTGGTTGCTTTTCAAATTTTTACTCGGATCAGTTGAGTGAACAAAACATTACTCAGTGTAAACAAATACTTTTCAAGTAAATTTATTTGGTATCTAGAACTACATCTTTTTTCAGTGTAATGCGTGACCGAAGAGGTTTATTAAGTTATACACATAAACTACAGGAAAGTCACCAGGAGTGTTGTGGAAGCTAGTAATGAAGATGCAAGAAGTAAATTTTTGCTTGTTCCTATTCACAAAGCATAGTTGCAAATAGGGTTGCCACCTTTTTTTCAAGCAAATGGAGTACATTTCCTTTCTAAGGTAAAAAAAAAAAGTACATCATCTTAAAATAGAGTATTATTTATTTAAACTACTATTTTTTTTCCATATATATTTTTTGTTGCTTCTGGCAACATCTAACAAATATTTATTTTCAAAGAACGTTTTCACGGCGTCTTTACAATCTATGATCATATTTAAATATATAAATAATTCATTTTTCCCACAGGCTTTTGTACTTTTGCCTTCGTTTTGTTTGCTTTGTATGATCCGATTCCAGTAATCGTTTTTTAGGTGTACTTAGAGATATACAGTTATCTGCATCCATAACTGAAGAATTATCACACACAATTTATACGTACAACACTACACACCAAGCAAAAATGGAAAATAATAATTTGAACTTCGAAAAAGGTCTCACTGTGCGTGAAATTGCTAACTATATAATCAAGAACTGTATTTAAAATTTTCCATATACGTTAACGTTTGTGAAAAATGCAACACCAAGAAGGATACATGTGATTGAAATGAATTTTGTACCACAGATTAGTTACATGGAAATACTCAACTGATTAGAATTTCATTACTGTAAATGATCTCTGTTCTTGAGAATTCAGCATGGTGTGAAGCCCCCACGTGCTGCAATAAGAGCTCCTAAATGTCGTAACATGGAATCAAAGAGGACCTGTATATATTCTTCGAAATTTTCCAAAACCAACAGCAACACAAGTTACACACACAAGTGGACAAGTTGACATGATAATGTTATTTGACATTGACATTTTAGGTTACGTTCAAAAGCGACAGTGCTGCTTTGCATTTAATTTTATCGACGCGATGCGTTCTGTTCCACGCAATATTCGCTTTACCTTTTTATTTTTTTTCGTAAACAATTAAATAAAACCTTCAAACATCGAAATAGGTAAAATAAAGTATTTTCACGTACTTTATTGTCCTCATAAAGTATAAAGTACGTTTAACCGAAATAGAGTACAATACTTTATTATAAAGTACGGGTGGCAACCCTAGTTGCAAAGTACACAGAAGTAAGTAAAGAATTCATAGACAATGTAGAGAAAAACTAGATGAGGCTCAAACAACTCTAGGAAAACAAAGGTTTGATCATGTTATCGTAGAGTGCATTTCTTTGATAGTTCTGAAAAAGGTCCTGTGTTCAGCTGTTTCCATTGTAACAGCAATGTATCCCTCCGCCACAGTTGATGCTTACATACAAAGCAAGATGGTGTGGTTTTGCGCAATGTTTCTCTGTCTCTTTAATTTTGTGGTGTTACAGTGGTGACAACAGTTTGGAATGGCGCATAAAAATGTATACAAATACAGTGTTTTATTTCATGTGAACAGTGATTAATAAATAAGTAGGAAGTGCAGGTGAACTCGGTTTCTGCATAAATAAAGATCAAGAGACGTTCTATGATGTAATATTACTCTCACATGGTCATTTGAATAGGATAGGTTTTTATAGATGGTTAAATATACAGGCTGTTCGGAAACTCGCCAGAAATATTTTGGCAGATGTTTCTTTGTGGAAAACAGGGTTGACAATGCAACTTATAGCCTAGCCCAACTACCAAGGGAGGCACCCACCCTTGAAAATGGAGTGTTTTAGAAGTATTTCCGCATAATATAGGAAACGGCGTGAAATTTAACTATGATTCTCTGGATAACATTTAAAGTTATTGAGATATTAAACCTATGAAAATACCGATCTTCAGACCTTCTGTCTTCATACCTTCTGCCTTCATAAAAATAATAGGAGTGGCCACACTTATTGCATACATATTTTTTGTCTTCAAATTTTATGAAATATTTTTTGATGAAAGATTTTTAATGAAAGATCCTCTTGTTACAAGTCTCTAGCACCCACTGTTTCCTTGTAAACCTTACAAAGTTTTTAGCAGCTATGATACAATTCTTGGCATGTTGGCAATAATTCATACATGCAGAGGTAAATGCATAAGCAGACGATATTGGGTCAATTATTCCTGAAAGCATTAGTGAAAGGAGACAGGCAGTTTGTGCTGGGCTTACATGTATGTAGGACTGCAGCGTAGACAGAATGTCGAGGTTTACGTGGTAGGAATTAACTGACATGCAATGGTCTGAGAGCAAGTAACTTTTGCCAGCAGAAATACCCAAACTACCTGATCCCTCATCATGGGACGTTTATCGCAGTTGACCAAAGCATAAGGTAACAGGTACATTGACCATTATAATAATTATTGTACAGTGCAGTTGTTTGGTACTTGCTGACTCATTTGAAACTTTATGCATGTTTAAGCAAGATCACAGTGACGAGACATGTTATAATGTATGCACAACATATGTTTGTTACTATGCTATATTTCCTACATAAGTCCCACTTAAGTCAACTTAAGAATAGTTGGCCCAGTATTGGTTACTTACTATGTGTTTACCTTCGCGTGTATGCAGTTTTGCTTGTGTGCCAGGCATTGTATCGTTGAGTTGAGAGATTTGGGCAGCTCTTAAAGAGGTCTTGAGAGCCGATCATTGTATCGTTTCCACTAAATATTTTGTGTGCGCTTAAAAAGGAAACTGTGGGTCTTAGGCACTTGCAACAAGTGGACCTTTTTTGTTAAATAGGATGTTCTGCTCAATAAGACTGCATCAAAATTCCATAACACTTGAAGGCTTAACAATTGTATACAATCAAAGGGTGGTCACTCCTATTATTTTTATGAAGGCAGAAGGTCTTATAAAAATATTATTATATACGTTGAAAATCTCAATAACACCAAACATTATTTAGATTCGTAGTCAAATTCCATGCTTTTTCCGAAATTCTATGAAATACTGTAAATAAACTTGATTTTCAAGAGCAGGTATCTCCGTTAGAATTCGGGCTATGCTATTAGTTACATTACATACGTCAATTTCATTTTCCATAAGGAATCGCCTCCCGAAATCTTTTGGGTGAGTTTCCGAACAGCTTGTACATGGCAGACTATAGCGAGACGGTAGCTTTGGTTTCGGTAAGATCTTCACGGGCTTGTTTATAAGTTTAAAAAGTTTATATAGTGTATTTCAACAGGTGTTAAAATTGAAATCTGCATGTTTTGATCTGAGAAGCATCATACTCAAGTGTTTTGTATCATTAGGGTACAGTTTCAAGTATCCAAGTTTACAAGCAACCCATCCACTCAATTATGTATGAATAACTCGCATTGCTTTACCATTTTTAGTTACTTTTTTGAATGAAAAATGTAAACAACTAAAGTACTTAATTTTTTATGCAATAAAGTCTTGCAGTATATCGACTAAGGTAGGTAATACTAATAACACACAAAATAAATTTCATTTACTGCAAATAAATCTATGTAAAATGCAGATTTTTTGTGCAGCTGTTTATTTGCTTTATCTTCATTTTTTATAAATATAAAATACTTTGTCGTATTAGTTAATATTGTTCTATTTTAATTGGGCATACCACATGAGTTAAAATTTGTAATTTTAATCAATTTAAACAGTTTTCATTATTCAACTCACAGAACACTATATAGTGTGTGTCATGTTTACACTCGTATGGTTGTGTAGTGACGTGTGCAAAACGCAATGCATTCGAACCGCTTATCAAGCAGGCTTGTACTCTCATTCGGCCATGTCACAAAATAACACTTGGCAATCCAGAATGTTAACACTGTGAGTAGAGGCTGTGGTAATCTTGCAGCAGATAAAATGTTTTGTCTTGCCAATTGATTAAATTTATGATAAACTTGCATAAAACATAGTTCATGTTTACAAACTTACAAATTCTTTCACCCACACAGTTACAGCAAAAATCCAAAAATATGTATGTTATTTCATATTTTAATAAAGCTACTGAAATCATAATATCTAAAAAAAAAAAAAAAAAAAAAAAAAAAAAAAAAAAAAAAAAAAAAAAANTGTTGGTAATACGCCTCCACTCTGTGTATAGGCACAATTGCATAAAACATAAAACACACAAGTGATGCAACAAATGTTGATTTTTCCACGTTCGCGAATGCGAATGTTGGTTTTTCAAATATGGCACCAAAAGCGTGCGCCTACGAACTCGAATTTTACTGCGCGTTTAGAACTGGCCGGCCGGGCAGCCATGTTAAAACCGAGAGTAGCCCATATGCCTCTACTCTGAACGAAGTAAACAAATCGTGATTGCTGGCTTACTGAATGAAGTTAGCTGCTAATAATGTTTTTGTAAAGATTTAGTTTGAGGTTACCTTGACGCGTACCACTCATACCTACCAGTAGTGGCGACACTATTCTTACCCACGCCGTAAACCGATGGCTTAACGACCAGAGGAATCCCCGAGCTCGAACCAACTGCACCTGTCATGTTGCCTGAGTCACGACGTGATGCTGCGAACGCGGGGAGTCCCGGGCATATTATCGCCCCTCGCCACAAGGAATTACAANACCGGGGAAAAACAGTACACCTCACCTACCCCTATCCCACCGCAAACACGAAGGGTAAGTCCCGAGTTCTATGGAAAATAGAACAGAAACGTATATATACAGGAGCCACAGAAGACAGTTAAGTCAGTTACGCAGCAGTTAAGAGTTATGCGAGAGTGAAGGACAGTTGAAGTCATTAACGCGAGAGTTACGAGATGTTTACGACGGAGCAGCAGCGACAACAGTTACGACGGAGTTAAGACGGAGTCGGGAGTTACGCCGGAGTCACGAGAGAGTCAGATACGAGGAACGACGAGCGACGAGGAGAGAACTGCACGTCCAGGGATCGAGCCCAGGACTTCCCGGGAGAGACACCGAGACAGCACAACAACGCCAGCCACCAGCAT
>NQII01000981.1:813121-881694 GCA_002778355.1 Clitarchus hookeri | reverse complement strand
AAAAGGGGCTAGGTCTCATAGATGTACAGGTCACTGTAACTTTGGACAATAAAAGTTAAGCGTGAATAAACCGAACCCAGTTACGTCTTTGTGTCACCCCTCTTACAGTAGCCCAAGGTGTCGTTAGCCAGTACCGTAACAAATTACTACGTACCCTGCTATCCACCACTCTGTATAGTACAGGTGGGAGCAGCGTCGAGTCAACATACTTAAGTTTTGTTTTTAACGTGTAAAGACTCTATTGTTGTAATTGTACAGTGATAAGTGATATTTCAAAATGAAGCGGTCATGTGTTAGCGAAGTTTGGACTTATTTTACAATAAGTGATGCTGAAAATGTGAAATGTAAAATATGTAATAAACAATACTCGCTCGTGCAAAGGAAGAACAACAAGTGCTATGAGAAATCACCTGGAAGCTTTGCATAAAAACGAGTATAATGCTTTAAAGAATAGGGAAAGTGAAAAGCGAAATGCTTCTACAACAAGTGTTGTGGCCTCCACTTCGCGACAATGTACGAAAACCGACCTGAAACAAATGTCTTTGACTGATTACGTCGAAAAAACAAGAAAGTGGGATGACAACAATGCCAAGTCTTTGGAAATTGATAATTTAATAAGCGAAATGATTGCTTTAGAGTACTTACCCTTTAGTTTTGTCGAAAGCGTTGGATTTGTCAGACTATTGAACCATCTTTGTCCGTCGTATAATATAAAAAGCTGACAACATTTTTCTTTGTTTATATGTGAGAATTTCTACGGCAAAATTAAAGATAAAATTTTGGGATTAATTAAGTTATTTGAAAAATTGGCGTTTACAACTGATATTTGGTCTTATTCTTGTTCAGGAATATCTTTGCTGAATCTTACATATCATGGTATAACAAAAAACTTTTAGAGAAAAATGATTGTGTTAAACGAGGTATTTAATGATGGCCGACATACTGGTGAAAATATAGCTATAAAACTTGAAACCATGTTGTCGCATTGGGAAATACCTAAAGAAAAAGTGCAATGCATTGTTAGAGATGGTGGCCCAAACATGAAAAAAGGTATTTCCTTGTTATTAATTAGAGACATTGATTGTTCGTCACACCAAATTCAGCTGGTTGTCAAGGAGGGGCTTAAGGCACAAGATTCCGTTATAACAGTGATTGCAAAATGTAAAAAGATGGCAACACATTTTCATCACTCAAATGTAGCTCAAGATGAACTGGCTGCTCTACAAGAAAGACTCGATCAGCCAAAGCTGAAAATCATACAAGAGTGTGCTACAAGATGGAATAGCAACTTGTATATATTAGAGTGAATTTTGATAAACAAAGATTCGTTATGTCTTTATGCTTCCCAGAATAACAAGATTTCACAACTAACTTCCGAAGAGTGGATTATTGTGGAAAAAATAATAACTTTACTCAGACCTTTTGAAGAAATTACAAAAGAACTAAGTGCAGCCAATATTTCTGTATCCTCAGTAATTCCATTATTGTCCACTTTGGAAAAAATTATTGGTGAATTTGATGTGACCAACGAATGCGTTGGGAATACGGTTTTAGTTCTTAAACGAGAACTATGTAGCAGATTTTCCCATTTGGGAAAGGACGTATTGTTTGCTACGGCAACTTTTATTGACCCGAGATACAAATTAAAATTTTTCAAAAATTCTTCAACCAGAGATCAAGTTGTGAAAAATATTTTAGAGTCAATTGGAAACGATGAATCAAGCCTATCGTCTTGTTCAAATCCTAAGCGTGCCAGAATGACTACTCATCGGATTGAAACATCTGGTTCCAGTGCCAGTCTGACAGAGAAATCTATATCTTTAAGAGACACCATGAAATTGCTGATGGATTCCAGCGAAAGTGAAGAAGAAGAAAATGAATGTACGAACCCTATAGAAGTTTTGATAAAAAAAAACCATCAATGAATATTTATTAGATAATCATGTGGAAAATGATGTAGATACACTTACAGGGTGGGCGGTAAATAATAAGAAGTATTGGTATTATTTCTCCCATAGCCAGGCAATATTTAGTAACACCACCCACTAGTGGGACTGGTCTTCTTTACACACCCCACCGAAATAGGCTGCAAGGAGAAAAGGCATCAAAACTTCTATTTCTGAAGTTTAATATTCCTCTACTCTTATTTAATTACTAAGTGTTTCACTTANTGTACTCTTATTTAATTACTAAGTGATTCACTTAATTGTGCTTAGATATAAACTATTTTTCATAGTTTTATTTTTCAATTTCAAGAAGTAATGTTTAATGGATATCTTAAAAATTACATAATTAGTGAGTTAGTATTAGTACCAAAGTTAAAATTATCAAAATTTTAAGAACATGTGTGTTTTAATTGAAAAGAAGATTATTATATTGTTTGTTTTTCTTCACAATATATTTTTAACTTTATTCATAAGAAGTCGATTTGATTTACAATTAAACATGATTACTAGTTCATTAAAATATCTTGCATATTTGAATAAGATACCCTTTAGGTTGCGTAAAGGCATATTGTTAAGTGTTTTTACAAAAGATCTCATTTAAAGTTGATTTGTATAATTAAAAAGGTTGGGTTATATCTTATTCCATTGTTTTGTGTTAAAGCAGTTCAATGGTATTTGATCATACAGTTGTATTATAATATAGTTTAGAAGTTTTAAGAAATTACCTGCCTTAATTTGATTTTGCTTAAGTAAATAAGAATATCAAGAGTGTGTTTCTGTTATGTAATCTAGTGAATAACTACAAGGCTGTTTCCCAAATATCATTAAAATACACTCTTATACAAAAAAATATGTATTAAATAAAAATGTCTTAATTATAGCAGTTGCATTATTATTTAATAAACATTTTCATTTTTCATTGCCAAATACATTCACAAAATATTGGCATAATTTTTGCGAATGTGAATGTTCAAAAACATGTGAATATTCGCGAATGTGAATGCGAATATTCGTTGCATCACTACAACACACGTACCTACCTCTTGCAGGTGAGAGAAATGCATTTTTTTTGTATTTCAATATGTTATTTAAATACAGTATGTTTGGCTTATAATTTTTCGTCAAAGGTGCTATCAACTACTTTCTCGTAGCTAGGTGTTCACTCAAAATCATTTATTTTACTGGACAAGGTATACTTTTGGGCCACTGTTTAATTTATTGCAAATTACAAATTTTGGTTTGCCTTTCTTGGGAAATTAGGTGCTGTTCTCCAAACAATGCGGTAGCAGTTTGTTTGTTACTATTTTTTGGGGGGTTTGTACAAAATGGTTCTCTTACGAAAATTACTTGGAATGCTTTGTGAATAATACTTGCTAAGTTGTGTCAGAAAAACAAACTGACTATACATAATTTCCAAAACGAACAAAAGTTTTGTATTCTTATACACACAAGGCATCCATTTTCCGTTAAACACGTGCTAGCAATTTAACATTAAAAACCAAGTGACAGTCTCTCCTATGTTTCAAAACAGCAGGGGTGTACAAAAAATTAGTATTTAAGGAAGGGTGGATCTGAAACAACATTTCAACATTTTAGATTTAAGTTATTTGCTCAATATATTATATATGCTGAAAATTTACTATCGTTAATGCATGGACACAATATCAGCAAAGGTAACTTTGTTTCTATTTCTTGTCAGATGATTATCTCAATTACTTCATAGAGAAAACGTGAACTATTTTTCTAGCATCGATACAAAGTAATTTATGTTTTTCTAAGTGCAATTGACATAGCGCTTCATTAATTTCTTACAATAAATGTAAACACTCGCAAATGACATCTCTTACCACTGCTAGCATAGCAACATTTGAGACACAGATTACAAAATAAAACAAGAAGTGACATATAACTAATGAGCTTACTTTCCTCTACATAGCTGGAAATAATTTTCAATGAAGTTCATAAAAGTTAAGGTGATATGTAGATGGTAGGTAGGCAGGCCTTGATGTCTCGTTGACAGGAATTTCATTAAAAATGGAACCAGAAATATGCAAAATTAGTGAGACAGTTACAAACACACATTTGTGCTCTAGCTGTGACTCTAACCCAGAAAACCTTGTACTGTAAGTTAGAGTGCAACCAGCCGCATTATGAACGCAGGATTCGGAGCATCAACTTTGAATGTAATCAGTCTAATATTTGGGTTGATAGGGATTACTAACCTGAAATATTTGCAGGGTCGTCATTTTTAAAATAAGTGTCTTAGCCACTAATAACATAAGTTTACATAGTCTACCATAGCGCTACTTGTGTGCAAAAATTTGGTGGCAATCAGTTGATTAGTTACCAAAATATGGCATAAAAACTTTATTTTACCAATTTGCACTATTGTATGTAAAGGCCTAAAAAGTGGCTCTGTATATGATTCTTCTAATAGATACCATAAGTATAAATCATTTGGTTGAATTTTATTAAATTTTAATAGATATAACATTTATATGGCCATAATTTTGTAAATCAACGTGACCAACTTTAATCATGAAAGTTTATATAAAGCCTTATGTAGCACTTCTGGTGTGCAAAATTGGGTGAAATTTTTGTAATGGTTTCAGAAATATGATGTAGGCTTAAATGTTCAATTTTCTCACCTGGCACTATTATAAAAAACATAGTTGATCCTTCAAATGCATACAAATTTGGTTGAATGCTGATGAACTTTTTTAATAGACATAACACACTTATCTCACTGATTTATATTAACGCTATTAAAAACACTTGCCCCACCTAAAACATGTAAGTTTGTATGGACCACCCTATCACTACTTGCGTGTAAAGTTAGGTAGAAATCAGGTAATTGGTCTCCGAGATATGGCATATAACATCCATATTGTCATGCGGCAATCTTCACAGATGGCAGGCAAAAAAGTTATGTATTAGCACATTCAATGATTTCCATCGATAATGCCAGCATAAAAAGTTTGGTTGAAATTGTTTGGGGCATATGTTATACTAACCAAAAATATTTACATGGCTGTTATTTTGAAAATATAGGTCTACAACCTTAGGTCACATAAATACAGATGTACAACAATAGTATAATTTGTCACATTAATTTTGTGGAAATAATAATATTATTTCCCTATATAAGGCATAAAAGCTTAATTTTGCAAGTGGGGCTATCTTCAAAATGGCAGAGAAAAGAATTTATGTATTAGCTCATATGATGCTTGCATAAAAAATTCCATTTTTCAAAGTTAAGTTGAAATTTGGTAAATGGTTTCATAGATAGTACATTGTGCTGAAAAGGTTACGTAGCTGTGTTTTTAATAAATGACTGGAAATTTTAAAACTTATGAGTTTATATGGCCTACCATAGTACTACTTAAGCAGTGCTGGATTTAGGCATTTTTGTGGGGGAAGGGGGGAGGGTTGGCAAAGTTTGGTTCTGACAACTCTTTTATTAATTTTTAATCTAGGACATGTAAAGCCTTAAGTAGACGTAAGCTTAACTTAAAAAATGATGAATACTGATTTTATATTATCTGTACTCTATTAAATTTAAATGGATTGTTTTAATTAAGCAAAAATAAACTGTAATTTAGAAATAAATGAAGGGTAATTAAACAGAACACAATAGTTAATACAGTGTTACTAAAAAGGGTACAGGCGTATCACATAAACATGAAAATGTTAAGTGCACACTACAAAGACCCACCTGCTGTACATAAAAACATAACTTTTCTTGCTTTTCTCTCACCAAACAAATCGATGGCATGTTCATAATTATTTAAATTAGGTACTTCACTCTTAATAGATAGTATAGCTAAGTTTGTCAGTCTCTCTTGAGTCATCTTGGATCTAAGATAGATTTTGATTAATTTCAGTTTACTGAAACTTGTTTCACATCCAGCAGATTTTTTTGGCAGAGTTATGTAGATTCTTAATGCTACACAAACATTTGGAAAAGCCTCCATTAGATCTCTGCTATGAATTAAGTTCAGTAGATCAAGAGCGTTTATATATTCTTTACATTTTCAGTCACGCTCCCAACTTGATCTCAAAAGACTAGAATCTTCGTAGGGAACTCTTCTATGTTCAAATCTTTTGAATACTTGGTAGATAAATCTACAGTATGTTTTCAGGTTTTGGTAGTTTATTTTGTTTAATTCTTCTTCTTGCAAAAATGAAAAGTTTTCGTTAAGGTGTTTAGCACTCTCCATTTTTGTTCTTAATTCACTCAGTATAACGTCCATTACTTATGTTGCAGACTGACAAAATCTCTCTTCAGCGGAAAAGTACCTTGCTTCATCCTGTATAATTTCATCAGGCCTGGTTTTCTTTTTTGACATCCTGTGTATTTCCATAGTTGGTTCCACGCCGATATTTACCGTCATTTCTTTAACTGGTTTTAGCCACTCATTTTGATCATTTTTCAATCTTTCCATTGCTGTGGTCAGCTCGTTTAACATATCAATCTACTTAGACAAGATTGTCACCTTTTTGGATTTCCTTACTTAATCTATCAATTTCTTTTAAGAATTCAGCCCATGCAGTCAAATATGAAATCCGAAAATTGAGCACTGCATGAGGAAGACTGCCAGCTTCCAACTTGGTTTCAGGTTGATAGCTCTTTAAGCTTGTTAAGAGCCTCTATTACTCCATGGATATTTTTGTAAGGGCCTGTACAGCTTTCGACTTTGCAGACAACCTGGTCTGGCTTGTTCCCCCTAAGTTAGTTTTAGTGTGTTTTTTTCATAATTTTCCATTGTTAAGTTGAAGATAAAAAAAAATTTGCAAAGTCTTTGGATTACTCCAAAAACGTTTGAGGTTTCAGCTGAAGCTGATGACGCATGCATCCCAACAAAATTCAAAGAGTGGGCTATGCATGGAACATACATCGCTAGTGGGTTGTGTTCCAAGAATCTAACCTGCACACCTTTGTAAACACGTGCCATGTTTGAGCCTTTTTCGTAAGTCTGGCCACAGCAGTTTTATTATTCAAGCCCACCTTTCCCCAATTTTCTCATGATTGTCTGTGTCAAAAAATCTCCAGTTTTCCTAATGACTTCCAAAAAATGTATGAAACTTTTTTTAATTTCACACTCACCCTTTTCGTTTTTTGTGACATCATATTACCTGACTCATCTGTTCGATGTGGGACACATCCGGTGTGCAATTGAACATAATTGTGTAATACTTGGCTTGGATTACATCGGAAATGATTTTCTTTCTGACGAGATCATCCATTATTTTGATTATCTTGTTCTGTATGGTCTTTGATAAATAAGAAACGTGGCTTTGAGCCTTACAGTGGAGACAGTTTATAGCAATGTACAACATGGCATAAATTATAACACGTAACATGTCCTTACATCCCCCCCCCTCCCCCCTCATGCAATTGTCTTTTCAGGATGACTGGTAATACCACTGTCACTATTCAATGTCCTTTACAAAGTTTTCCATTTTACAAAACTTTCCTTGTGTGTTTTCAAACCCTCATGTTAACATAACTTTTCAGACATTTTTTTTCCAATTTGTCAAACCAGTTATTTGTAATGAACACACCCCTGGCCTAAATGATTCAGGATTCTTAAATAAAAGTTGACATGGAATACAAAAAATTCAGTTATTTTTCTTAGAATATGTCAACCATGTCCTTTTTACTTTTTCAGTGTTAGGCAACTCCCTTCTACCAAACTGAAGGTGAAAGGTGATAATTGCCTCTCTCTGTCGACTTAAAATCAATTGACTGAGGGAATTTCTGTATCAACTTTGCAGATTCACTCCATAAACAACAATACATTTGATCATCAATATTTTCATAATGAGCCCAAGTTCCTGGATCAGATATATCAAATGGGGGTTGTCTCGTCTGTTGTACAATCTTGCTTTCCTCCAGCAGGTTTCAGTTGTGAATAATTGGGCAAACTTTCAGTTCTAGTTATTTCCTCTTGGATACTTGGTGTTCGAACAGCTACAACCAGCCGAGTTACTATCTATTTCTTCTACATTGCATGTGGGTGGCAATGATACTTGTAAAACTTCATGGAGGTGTTTTCTTTCCACTAGGTTAGAAATATCATTCAAACTATATTTTTCTTGAATTATTAATTCAGTATGCGTAGTACGAGACACTTTTATTTCTTTCAGCCAATTAGACATGGCTGCTGCACTTTGTTTGACTTTTTATTTCTGCCCTTTTTCTATATTTGGCCCCAGATAACTGTTTTCTAGGAATCATCCTAGTTTTCTAGGGTCAACCGACCAATCTGAAAATGAAATATGTCTTCAGTTTTTAAGAATAAGTTTAAATTCATTACTCTATTTGAAAAAAATGTCCCACGTAATAAGTTCTAGACTTACGTCATTGTGATTAAAATCGTTTGAATAATTGCGTTTATATTAAATTACAAATTTTTCAATCAAACTTGTCGCCGATTTTAGAAAACAGTCTTCTCATATTTTGTAAATATTTGTTATTTCTATTGCGCTGAATGTGGCGCCACCTGTATCGGCAGTGGTTCGTTCTAGTATTATTGAACTATATACATTGTGCCCTTTTTTCGTTGCTCGGGTTCCCGTTAATTGCTTGCTCCTTGGATCCCCACCCTGATATGATCGTGCTCCCTCCTCTCTGTGTTTGCACAGCACCGTGTCATGGCATGGACTCATTCACTCACTTCTCTCCGACGAACTTCAAGTTTTCCAACCAACGTCTTAACCTGTGTCATTATGATCATCGCATATGAATCAATTATAATGTTTAAACAGCTCGGCCAACGTTCGTTAAGGCGTGTAATGGCCTTTGCCATTGTAGTTTTTGCTTGTAAATATAATTTTGTGGCTAGATTAACAGTAGGATTAGTTGTTTGCGGTGGTGTAGTTATCTAAATTTTGTTCGGTAGTCATTCAATGTTCTGGTTTAGGTTTGTCATGTACTGCTGTAGACAGTCTGTTCCTATTGTTCTCTGTGAGGTGGCTTTGCTGATGGTTTTTTGAGAGCCTTACGAAAGGCGTACTTGCACTACCGTTGTTGTTTAATGTAGTCAAGTGCACCCGGTATTATTCTTGTTGGGACCACCTAGATATTTGTACTTTTACTAGGACCACGCCATGTCCCCTCAGTATTATGGTCAAATTTTTAATAAGGTTTCAAAATGTTTTGGTGTTATGAATTACTTAAATGTGTGTTTTATTGATGCCAGATTTGGTAGGACCGAATGTAACTGATAGGACAGCCCGCCAAGTTTAGTTTTTATTAATAATTATTGTATGCTTTCCTTTTCTGGCATATTTTATCAATGTTGGCCTTGATTAGGGCTTTTATACTTTTAAACTAAGCTGCCCAATGTTGAAATGTTTTGTAGATTCCTTGTATTTTTTAATATTAATTGTGTTAATGCTTTTTATTACTGCCGTTGGCAACTTTGTGAGATATGTACCTAATCATGTCAGTTAGAAAGTTTTGCAATGATAATTTGTATTAATTTATTTTATATATGCCACACTATTACAAACAAAATGTACAAATTTAATTTCATTCCCATTCAGATTAAAAAGGAAAATATTTATGAGACTAGTTTTCGGTGAGTGTGTGCTTTGTTTACTTGATGGTTTTGATGAAGTTAAGTTCAAAAAATAATTGATGTTCTGGTACATATTTTTATGTGTTTACATGGTCAACCATAGTTTTACTTATGTGCCAAATTTGGCGAGAATGGGTTGAGTAATTTTCAAGATATAAACTAGAAGCTTTTATCTTTCATTTAGTGCTGCTACCTTTCTAAATTCAATACATACAGGGTGCACTGTCAACATACAAAATTTGGTTTAAATTGATTAAATGGTTCCCAAAATATAAAAGCAACAATAATATTAAAATTATGGACATTTTGGTAAATAGCATCCGACGTGATCAAAAACTATACAGGTTGGATGTCTTTTTGTCTTTTAACATTTGAGTGAATGTGTAGTTAGTCCGGTGACATTTGGTTCTCGGGTTCAAATGTTGTTTGGGGAGACACACACAAAGCCACAGGCATCACATATACAAATGCACATTCGCACATGCATACACGGGCACACAGACTGGAAAGTGATCTAATAAGCCTTCCTTTCCTTGGGAAAGTAGGCAAAAAAGAATGGCCATTTCGCGTAGCAGAGTAAACACAAACCGGTTAATATGCATTTCATTTTAAACATGTACATATTACAATTTTAGTGAAATGCTTATTTTGTTACATTAATAACTGTACTTTCTGATCACACAAAATCAAATAAATTAATAATTTTTGTTACCAACTCTTTCCTGTCTGCATATTTCTCCGTGGTATCTTGTGCGTCAGCAGTGCCATCAGAACTGTCAATATAATGTGCTTCTTCACTAGCTCATGCATCAGCTGATACAGGCTTTTATATATGAGAAGTGCTTGGTTTTGTGTGTGACATGTTACCACCCACTGGTTGTCATAAAAGTACATGATGCTTATCATTGTTCGCAGAAACCCGTATTAATACCTCCACACTGCAACAAATTTTATGTCAAGTTTTGTCAGGTTGACAAATGAAGTTTGATATGTTTTGTGATATTATTAAATACAAGGTATATTTTCTTGACTTGACTAGCTTCAGAAGAAAAATAGTCACCAAAATTTTGCAGGTAAAGTTAATTTTGAGATTTTGAAATTTTTTTTTTAAATCACTGTCGCACTTTTGTAGGAAAAATGGGCATTATATGATGTGTGTATCCGCATGAGCATGCACACACCTATGTGTCCACGAAGGCTGTGTAATTGTGAAATATCTTTGCACCAGCAATTAATTTTACTCCACAATTTTCTGATAACATCTGCAAGTAATATTTCCAGTTACAAAAACCAGTCAACATATTTTATAAAAAGATTTTGTAAATGGAATGTATAGTTCTTATAATGGCTAACTGGAATTTGTAATTTTTATATTTAAGATTTTTGCAGTATTGTTTTATGGCTCTAGAATTTTCTGTCAAACATACAAAATATTGAAATTCCATTACTGATATTAGTTACGCAATTGGCATTACAAATGTATATTGCTTCATAAAATTTATCCATTGGGAAAGTATTATTGTTTGCTATTTTTATAAATGAAATTTATATATTCTTTAAGCACATTGCAAACCTGAATTCACACACCATTTCCAAAATAATTATTACTCGGAATACTTGTCACAACTGTTTTATTCACGTTACAAAAACTAGAACATATTTTCATAGATCACAATAATACAGAGAAAACAAATTCTGAGGGAAATGAATTTGGTTGATTCTATCAACTACCTACATATTATTCAGTTTATGCTTTCTGTTAGTGAATGGAAATTGTTTAAAATATCTCAATTATTGTCACTATTTTTTTCCAAGCAGGAAATACTTATTCACATGCAGTAACTGTTGTTGCAAACAACTTTTTCATGCTGAAATTAATTGCCATGCACCTATGTTTGCTTTATTCCTTAAATTAAAAGTATGTAGATTTGTATGTATACATAAAAATTATAAATGTTTTCATATGTATATAGACACACAAAGCGAGAGACAGACACTGTGTGTACGTGTTGTGTGTGTGTGTTTGATTGTGTATTGTGTGTGTGTGTTCGATTATGTATTGTGTGTCCTAGAGACAAAAATTATTTTCTGAAATTTGAGTGAACAACCACAATTGTGGTTACAGAAATATTTTTATTCTTAATAATAATATTCTAAGGCTCTGAGAATATTAAAGCCACCCAGCCACTAATTAATCCTATTGCAGCTTCACAGAAGTTTTGAATTAATAATAGTTACGACTTGAGCGTATAAGCTAAAGCATAATGTCTTCAGCTCAAGAGGTAATAATAAGAATACTAAGAGTTGTTCACCAATGGCTTAGCGAAGACACCAAGTTCTGGGCAGTGCCTTATATGTTTATATATTCTTACATAGTTTACCTAAAACAAAACTAAACTACACTTAAATGTATAATGTTCTTATGTCTTTTCAAGCTGAATAACACCAAGAAAATTGATCTTGATAGTTTACGAGTGATTAGTAATTCCATAAAAGAATTTTACCTCGTTAAGAAAAACGTACCAAGAGTAGTATGATAGCTGTACGAGGAAAAATTGGATTTAATTGTAGTAAGCCATTCTATGAAGACTCCTAAAATACATGGACTTTGTGTGGTAACGGTCGCAAAACGAATTTGTGTTCCCACTCAAATAAGCTAACTTTTTCGTGTGGCATTTAACAATTTTTTAACCAAATTTAATTTGTGGTGGGTTGTCCCCCGCCAACTCACTTTTCATGTGAAGAGGTTTTTAAGTGAAACTATGCAATATAATACTGAAGATTTTCTCCCATTTGTATTTGTAAAGATTTTGTATCTATGCCAAAAATATTTGGCGACGTTTTCAAGTTGTCTTTTTAAGATTTTTGCATTTGAAGCTATCATTATAATTTTTGTAGGACACGTAGTAAGTTGTTCAACTGTACCTTCTACCCGGGGGGAGGATCGAACGGTCACCCCGGTGGGGGGAATGTAGGCTGGACATTTGAGGCGGCGTGGCAGTACTAGGCTATGGTAACCGAGCCCGACCTACTAACCGGTTTCCGGAAAGGATGGATGATGCGCCTCTTATAGCCTCTCGACATCCATGGCAACCCAAGGCTTCCCGTGCCACCCCTGTTTAAACGTATTGGGCTCTGCCGCCCGGTCCCTATGGGAGACAGTTTTCTAGCGACTGTCAAAGGGGTATCTGCTGTGATGGCTTGGGCCGATAGATAGTACCAAGGCCCGACCACATGGTGGGGTGTGGTACCTCTTAGCACTCAGGCCATTGGGGCCCAAGACATGAACTTCACCGTGAAGAAGTTCTAGGATGGGAATGGACGAGCGCTTGATGATGGCGAGCTAGCTTTGCGGGCGGTGGAGGTGATAACGGTGTTGGTGAAGAGAAAAAGGGAATAAAACCATAGCTGGTTGTGCAGGATCCCGAAATGGCTGAGGGACCGCACTGCTGCTGTCTGTGAGCTGGGGACGCAGTCAGGCGCGGGAAAACCCATACGTGCCATGAAAATTAAGAGGGAGCACGGGATGATCCGCTTGGCCCACCAGGGCGTTTTGCCTTGGACTTCGGATCAACTGAGGTTGGACTCGTGCTGGCAGTGGTTAACTCTGTATGCTGGAGGAGGTTCCGGAGAGATCCCCCCTCTTGCTAATGGAACCGGACGTTGAACTGGACAGTTCCGGGGACGTGCCCGAGATCACGTCAGGTGTTTGGATAGTGCACCGGCCATACCATACGCTTGGTAATTTGAGTGCTAGAGTCTCAAGCCTTATGGAAGGACATGCCTAGGGCGATCTGTTATATAAGATCGGGGCTTGCTTGGTGCAATCTGTGTACAGATTGGGGCAGAGGGGTCTTATCAATAATGGTGAGCGCTGTCATGGCTGCGATGAGAGGGCGTGATCCCTCTCTCCCGCCTAGTGGGAGGCCGGGGTGCGGTATGGCCCCTGTGGCTAAGAGCGCCTCGTTAAAAAATAAGAGCTCGACTTTGTCGTGATTAGCAGTTACCTGTACCTTCTACCCCTGGGATGGTTGGAAGGGTGCAGGGGGTGAGGGTAAGGTGGCAAGCAACCCCTTGGAAAGTGAGGGGTAAAAGGCAACAAAAGAGTTCAGCCCTTGTGTTTGGTGGAAAATGTAATGGGCGGCCGCGCTATGTTAAACACCTAGCACGGCCACCCATTACATTTTCCACCAAACACGAGGGCTGAACTCCTTTGTTGCCTTCTTTCCTCTGCTGCGGCCCGGATACTGAAAATGGAAAAAACAGCGAGAAATGCATCTAAAAATGTATTAATAATAATAATTAATGTATACTATGTAAATGTGGTGGCTTTATTTTAATTCTGAGAACAAATATCTTGAAAGCGTTGTATTGGTCAAGCAACGACACTCTCATCCCAGATATTCAGCAACTCTCCTCATGGCAGCCATCTTGTTTCTCCTCCCCCAAACTCCCTTCACAGGGAGTGTGGAGAGGAAAAAACTGGGGTACAACTGACCAAAGGGTGCTACTGACCTAGAACCATGCCTTAGACCACTTAGCTACCGAGACATGTAGGGGAATAGGTTTTTAAACATGCTATATACACATTGCAGTATACCCCTTCTGTCATCATTAAGGAAAAAAATATTTTATATGTTTAATTTTATTACAAATATTACACCACTAGAGTGGACATCTCTGGCATGCACATCTCTTGCATGCGCTCGGCCACCATCTTGGCTTTTAGAGTCCAAGTCGATAAATGACATGCTAGGTGGATTGATCATGATTTATTTAATATCCATTATATTCAAATGTGTTTAAGGTATGTCTGAGAAGGAGGAAGAAAGCATATAATAAGTAACGAACACATGAACCAGTCCATAATTTAGAAAAACATGTGTGTTAAACATTTTGCTCACAATAGAGATGAAGTAATGTCTAACAAACGCACAAGTTTTTATAAAAAGTAATTTATTAAAAACCTTTTTTAAAATACAATTACTGGCTTAATTAATTTTCTTCGGTGTGGTCTCAAGGATGATAAGCTGGAAGTGATGTCTGCCACCTTGCCCTCACACTTGACCGTCCACATGGTATGACCCTGTGCATTGCTCCTCAAATTTGGGACAGAGTATAGTACACTACACCAGCAAACACCACTGAGATTTCAGTTTTATATATTTAAATAAATTATTATATGTATATATGCTACAAAATCTCTAGTGATGCTTGAAGTATAGTGTACAGGTGGCTTACGAAAAAGAAAATAAAAACTTCCCACATAAAAAAATTAAAATGGACAAAGGAATGCACAGAAAGAAAACTGCAACAGAAGAAGAGTTAAGTAGATAGATAGAGGAAAAAAGAGAAGTTGGGGACAGTGCATAAATGAAGAAGAAATGCAAGTACGATGATACCACCAGTAATTAGATGACAAATCCTTGTGCACAAGTAAACATGAGAAAAATTTTGGCGGAATAGTAACATCAGATAAAACTAAAACAGGACTCCAGGATATATTGGCAACACACCTGACAAGATAAGTATTTCCTCTTGCACGGGGCACAGTGTGCTGCTGGAATAAATAACTTAAAAGCAATAACATTGACATTTTGATCAATTTTGAGAAAAAAATATAAATGTGAGAGAAGGGAATGGAACCACCTATATGCTTCATCATGCCTGGGGAGAGATATTTGCATTTCTTGTTTATCTTTATGAAAAATTAATTAAATTACTCTTTGTAACCATAGGGTAGCATATGCATGGAATCATGCATTATTTGTATTTTATCATCCATCCAGGTCAATGCTATCTTATTACTGCACTTGATGTATACCTGATGGTGTGATCTGATAGTATTTACATGTACTGTTATTTGTGTTTGTGTGTACATTCTTGTAATCATTAAATGTTAACTTACTTTATATGGCAGATTTCTGGATGCCTTTAGCCTTTTTGATAGTTTGGCTGTTGCATTTGTAGCTATACAATTTAGCCCTCAGACCAACAAATTCATATCTCTTATCCCCACCACACTCATCCTTAAATTTTCCCACCACTTTCATGTTAGTGGGTGAGTAATATGGGTGAGTGGGGGAGATAGGCGCTTGTGTCAAATCCCATCTTGAAGGCTGGGTCTGAGGCTAAATCCTGGTAAAATTCTATTATCTCGATTTCATAAATAAAGCTGCTGGTGTCCATATATGCCAACTGAATATTTTCATTATACTTCTTCATGATTACCTAGTGGAAGCGATACATCAAGGTCTTTGACAAGTCTAGTATTGCAAATCCTGCATGGATGGGCTTGTCGAATTTAATACTTTCTTTGTTCATTTTCATCAACAATAGATTTTCATCATAAATTATCCTGTCCTTAATATATGGTTTTGCAATCAGTTTTTTAAATGTCTTTTCCACGCATACCAATTCCATTTTTTGCCTCTTCCTTTTATTTTCCATCAGCTTACCAAACGTTGTATTGTTGGAAAGCTTGATAAATATTTCTCAAAGTCATTAACAGCTTGGTGCTTTTCGGTATTCATCATATCAATGTAAAGTTTGAACCATGCCTTTTGTTTATATTGCAAAACTCAATGAATCTTCTATATTTGTTGGCTATGCTCAACTACTTGTTTCAAATTTACATAATGCACAATATAACTGTTCTTATCTTCCAGTCTGCAAAAGTTGTCATTAATTTGGTTTGCTTGGTTCAAGGGAGATTGGAGGGGGGCACTCATTGATAGGGAGAAATGGTAAATCTTTATGGTCTTTGTGCATTGTGAAGACTGGTAAGGTACTGTATATCCACCTCCAGTATGTAGCCCACATAGCCATTGTCCGGCACAGCCATCACGTCCAGGTTGGTGCTCACCCATTTAAATCCAGAATATGGAAGGGGCAATGACATCACCCAACGATACAAATTGTTGGTGTCTACATGCTAGAGGTATGTTGATGGTTCTCTGCATCGTGTTGGATAGAAGCATGCCTGTTATTTGCTGTACAATGACATTTAATACACTGAGCTACCCCGCCCTGGATACCAACATCAATGAATAGGTACATGTCGTAGTCTGTAAGCAGTTATAATTCCACTTCTGTCTTTAACATGGCATCAAAGGAGAATCTGGGGAACTTACATAATGACCAGAGTCCAAGTCATGTGTGTTCAGACACAGCCCCCTGAAAATTCTCAAAAACATAGGTGAGAAGCAGGATGTCAATTTTCAGGTAGATGTTGGAATATTCTCCCAGTGTGCAACATCCTAATTTCCTCCATACATTTTTTGCATGGGTGTAGTCCTCATCACTAATATTATTGTTAGTAAGCTGGATGTGAAAGGCTTCCTTAGCTGGCAGCTGCTTCACTCCTAACTTCTTCAGTGCTGAAAAATTTCTTCGCAATTTCAAATTTGGAGGCAGGCAGGTTCTGTGTGAGGGTTGCAAGGCTGGCAGACATGAATATATACACATCTATGAATTGAATACCGGTACTGAATTTGTCCCCAATCGACTTGATGAATGTTATTAATTTTTTGTCTGAAGTTGGTATGATGAAAATATCTGGTGTCGCATGCAAGTTCTTTATGATGAAATGCTCATCGTAGCCTAGATTATGGAACATGTTAATTGTTTAGGGTGATGACAAAGCTTATTACATTCATTGCAGGCACCCAATATAGTTGCCAGTAAGGTGGTAGTGCTCGTGCATTTTGGGGTTCTTCTTCGTGAATGATGCAGAGCAGTAGCAGCAGGTGTTTGTTAGATCATATGCAGACCTTTCATTAGGTTGTCGTGTAACGCCTTTTGAGTAGAAGCCTCGCTGACCCCCCTTCACGAGGGCCTACCAGTTGACACGTTTCACGAGGCACGCGGACAGCCAGAACGGATCGCAGTTACACGTGTCAAGGTTGTGCCGAGTAAGAGCTGGCAGAGCCAAGCAAGAGCACCTCTAGCTTCATGCCTGAGAAAACGGATGACCAATTGAAATTGGGGGCCACGGATACTCCTCACCCCTACCACCCTTGTAGCCAAACCGCGGAAAAATAAGCTGAGATGGTAAATTCAAGGGGCAGATCACCACTTCTCCCGCCCCCGAACCTTCACGAACCATGGCACGTGGCTGAATGGCTTTGTACTGAAGGCAACCACCTCCCCCCTTTCCCCAATAAGAGAGACACATGCAGAGACTTAGGGAGGGAGGCTGGAGAGCATATAAGCCAATTTACTTGAGAAGAGGGGGCAGTTCATTATCACCGCACCGAGGGAAGAGTTGCATCAAGGAATCCCGAGAGGAAGTGAGAACGAGCCCAGAACAGCAGTCCAGTGAGATGACACCAAATGCGGGCCTTTTCCAAGGCCGCCCAGATCGACGGAGCTCATCCCCAGCTGACATCATACCAGCACCAACAGCAGAGTAGTTAAGTATCAAGTCGCCGCCCAGAAAAGCCCCCCTCCTCCACGAAGTCGTCCCAGTTAATACGAGTAGCCAAATTAGAGTACCACACCTCAGAAGTGTTGCTGTATGTTTTTGTTCAAACTCGAGACAATATAATTATCCAGTTAAGTGAAACGTCAAAAGACTACCTTATTGAAATACCCTCAACCTTCTAGGCACCTTATAGTCTATGCCTGGAGGAATTAACTACGACCCTATAAACCACCTATATTCCACAGGTGGGGAATAGCGTCAAGGTATCAGCTGTCTCATTGGTTCTGATGCATTATATAACTCCTGAACCTCTTCAGCGATTTTCACAATGTCAGACATTAAGTTTTTGGCTGCATTTTCTCCTCTGCATTTAATTGCAATCAAACCGGATTTTTTAATGCTGGTATGGCATTGTTTTCCACACCAATATAAATTCTGTATGGCTCATGTTTCTGGTAGTCCATTGTGAATGATTGCTTGGAGTCAGGTTCACATGATGTAACAGGCTTCAGCATTGTTTCAAAATCGGCATGTATTACTGTTGGAAGCGTAGTCATATTTTGATAAATCTTAAATTTTATAACTGGAGGCATGTTGTTCGATGCTGGTTGAGTCATCGCCATTCTTGCAGAAGCATGAGGCTTATAGGCTGTTCATGGTAAAGTGAGCACTTTTGAGGCCCTATTTACTTTTTCCTTTCACTCATTTTTTATTCTTCACCCACCTTTTTAAATAAATAGTGCCATGTAAGTAATAAATACAGTGTGTATATTCCACTGCACTTGGAAGTTAACATCTAAGGTTAAAATAAAATATATTTATTGACTATTATTCCAAATGACAATTAGAGGGCTTTCAAAAGTGATCACTTTACCGTAAATAGTCTATACAAATATTTCAAGTGCTGCTCAAGAGTTTCCTCTCCAGTGAGATCAGTAATGCGTGGAATATCATGATAGTATGTGAGGGACCTTTTGCATACAAATACAGGTTGTTGCAAAATTGCATGTCAGTACTTCAGGGAAACATTCCTAACATCTGGAGGAAGAAAAAACATTATATGAACATAGGCCTGTAAATGTTTTGTTTCTTTACTACAGCTCGTAATATATAACGTACAGTGTATGGCCCGTGGGCTGGAGCATGTTATTGTGGAATGCCATCGCAGCGCTCTTTAACATGGTACGTGACACCACACACCACGACACTACACCATAGAACATTAGGAACTGCACAGAAATTAGTTACACATGTGTAAAAGTGTATCGGCACATTGCAGACTAAAGGAAATGTTCAAAATTCCCTCCATCAGCATGAAAATATGCACCAACCTGCCATTGCATGGACTCCCGGATACGTTGATGAATCCCTGGGAGAATTCCTGATAGTTTCGCAGCCTGCCACAATGCAGTTACGAAGGGTGCCTACATCGTTCACTGGGGTTGCATACACATGTGCCTTTAAATGTCCCCACAAATAAAAGTCTAGTGTATTTAAATCAGGGCTCCTCGGGGGCTGGTATAGGGCTGCCAAATACAGCTGTGGTGGCATTCCACAGTAACATGATCCAGCATGCGGGCCATACATTGTAAGTTATGTATTACGAGTTATAGTAAAGAAAGGAAGTGTTAATGCACCCATGTTCATATATTGTGTTTTCTTCCTCCAGATGTAAGGAATGTTTTCCTAAAGTATTGATGTGCAATTATGCAATTTTGCAACAGTCTGTATATATTCATTATGCCATGTCAGCTCTGAGTGTATCAGGCTAGAGAACTTGGTAATTAAGGTGTAGTGGTTGTTGCTGTCATCAGTTAGGAGTAGCAAGCCGAAATGTTCAGGTTTTTGCTTATTGCATATACATATGAGCACCACCTTCTCATCTTCGAGTGAATAAATATTAACAGAAACCCCAGGGTTATTTCCTCTCAAACAGACGTATTTGGCTAAGAGGTGTGGTGAACTCGAGTCCGCTGAAATTAAATTTGCTTTCTAAGTAATGATATATCTTGTTGACATGCTCTGGGTGTGCTCCTACGAATCTTGACAGGATAGCCCACTTGAAGCATTCTCAATCTTTGTTCTGGGTATTAATAACTGCCTTCCTAGCCTTGACACTTGTTGGTAAATTGATGTAGGATGATGCTCTAAGTGGATTAAGCTTATTGATCCTTAGCAAAAGACATTTGATAGAGGTGAGTGTCCAACCACTTCCGTTCCCGTGATATTCTTCCTCCTGCAGATCTTTTCGATGGTACCCATCACAGCTTCTTCATTATCATATATGTTGTACAGAGGTACATTTTTTTACTTGAAAGCACTGCGGTCATATTGGTTGTCATGCCTGTTCCGGCTTGCCAAAAGTACAACCCAATCATATGTTAAATTTGATGGCTCCCTGTTTTTAATTCCAGAGTTTATTGATTGATGATGATTTTTTATATAATTAAAATATGTTCATTTGTTGCTCATTGTAGTAAATGTTTTCTCGGCAATGAGAGTCTTCAAATTACGGTTGAAGGCAGTCTCTACCTCCACACAAAACCATGTGTGTTCCTCTCACCGGCTCCAGTAACTATTTGTGTCCAATGTCTACTACCTGCTTTGGTTTGCGAGGAGGCTGGAACAGCAGATGGATCAGGTAGTGCATCAACATGTCTCTTTGCTGGTGGTGGGGTAGGTCCATTGCATTTGGCACTGTATGCCTTCAATTTTTTGGATCTCGTGAATGCTCTTCCACACTTGCTGCATTCCAGAGTTTCAGCATCAGGGTTCATCTAGTAGCTGCGTTCATGATGTCTTGCCTTGTCAGTGAATCCAAAATTCTCATTGCAGAACTTGTATTTTGATGTCGCAACCTGCTTGATTAGACCAGTGCAGATTTTTAAATGGTCATCAAGTTTGTCAGTGCGGGCAATTGACGTCCCGCGCTGGTTGTAGACATTTTGCTCTTCCCTGAAGGGCTTCAGCTTGCAATTGCACTCATGGCGCAGGCCATCCTTGCTAATAGTGAAGACCTTATCACAAAATGCACACTGCAGTACTGGTGGAGACATAATACTTACCACAGATGACGAAGTGGAAGGAAGGGAAGACACAAAATGGACATTGACACCAGATACCTTGCTGTCCATGGTGATGACAGTGTGTCCACTCGTTGGGAAAACCAGGAATTGTCAGAGAGTTTGACAATTTCAGGGAATTTGACAATGTTGGGGAAAGTTTCAAATCATAAAATAACTGGAAAGAAATTTTTGAAGTGTTAAATAACCTGCAAATTTTCGCGGTTCTGCTGTAATGTTGAGAGGCAGTAACATTTTTAGGTTTTTTTTTCCCATGTTGTCTTGTTGGTAAGTCACTGAACTGTATGATAGGTGGTAATCAAACAAACTGCTATAAGGTATCATATATTTGCTATGTAAACCATGCTTTCGACCAACATAACATAAGCCATGTAAAAGTAAATATGCGATACCATAGTTTCACCAACCAGCGTCCTATATTTATGCCCAGTACACCATATTTTTGGTACAACATACCATATTACTGTTCACTTCAGTCAAAGTTGGAGAACTTCATGTAGGCTCGGTGTCTCGGTTCGGTTGCCGTAAAATATTGTGTATGTAGGTTGTGTCCCGTGGAATTCAGCATTGGATTGGATTGTTTTGTACATTTGTTTTAGGTTAAATAAGAAGCGGTGCCATGCTTAAATATTATGTAATTATATGTCACAATTGAGAGGTAAATCTTACATTAAACTATAGAAAAAAATAAAATTTAGGCTAAATGCTGGAAAATTTGTCTTTCGTGATTTGATGTCGCTGGTGATGCTGGTTGCTTTGCATGGTGTTGGTACTTGCTTTTCTGTGTTCATGTTTGTTTGACAATGCTTTCTGACAAGTAAATGTTTATTGGTGCAGACCTACAGCTCTGATGGTGAACGGATAAGAAATTGTGTGTGAAAAGTGATCGGAACCTAGCAAGTGGACACTTAAGTTTTGATTATTGATTGTCTCAGAGGAGAAAGATGGAGGCCTAACCTAGTTCATGTTGGGATAAACGTAACGTGTAATAATAGTGTTTATTTTATGTTCGTTTTCATGCCACATTTGTTATATTTTTGAGGCATGGCAACAGCCAGAAAAACTAAATTCAATCAAGTATGTCTGTTGAATATTACATTGTCTTTGTGGTTGATGTGGTTGGAACCTATGTCCGAAGATATGTATTCAGCATATTGCACAGTATGCCGAACATCAATAACACCCATAACTTGGGTAAGTGTGCTTTGAGAAGTGACATTACAGGGAAGAAACATTCAGCTGCTGTCTCATGTAAAGAACAATCAGTGAGCTTGAAAAGTAAGTTTCTAAATACAGCTACCAAACCATATTTATTTAATGTAATCTTTACTTCAACAGAAACTGTAACACTTTGTTCTTCACTTTCTGTTGTCCAATGTGTACCATATATGAAACCAAGACATTCTGCTTGTCTCCCAACATTTGTTTTGAAAGAAGAGGTTACAAAAGCTGAGGTTATTTGGTGCATGCATGCTGTTATGCAACATCACACACTGCGGGGTATTGAGTGTAGTCTCTCATTGTTCCCTCTGATGTTCCCAGATTCAGAAATGGCTTAAGCTGCATAAAACAAAAATAGCCTACACAACAGTGTTCAATGTAAGTGGTATCGTATCGCAATTTGCGATGCTAAATTCGCACAATGCGATGCAAATTAGATTTTGCATAGTAAATTGTAATCTTGTAGCAGCTATGTTCAGCACATGATGCTCATGGTTGGCACATTGTTTGAATCAAACTGAGTTAACTAATCCCGCGCATTCCACCAAATGTAGATATACGCAGAAACAGAGCTGTCATTGTCATCTTACAAACCAGTACCTTTTCCACAGCCACACTGCTTTGCTGGGCGCCCAGCGAAGGGAGGACAAAAAAAGTGACATCAGCATTCCTCAGCAGTCACGTCCGGCCAACTGCCGGCTGTGGAGGGCAAAACAGTAAACAACAGCGGTTGACAGTAACATAAGTAATGCAGTTTGAGCTTGTCAAGCGAGTCGTTTTTGAATTAAACTGTTAGAAGTGCTGAAGCGCAGTAATTATGTTTAGTATTTATGTTCAGGCCGCTGTTTGAAAGGGTACAAATTTTAATGCTGCAAAGTTCACTGAAAAATATTTGTTTCCTCTTATTTACACTGCTGCACGTGTCTGCTGGAAGATGGATGAGGAAGCGGGAAGGTGGGAATTGCAGAGTGAAGTAGTTTTTTACTTGGTTTCCATTTGGGCAGGTCAGTGGTTCCCAGAGGTATGTCTTCTTTATTGTGACACATAGGCCAACCCGTTGCAATTGTGTGCGCCTGCCTTATTCTTATTCTGTTGTGTAGTAACAAAAAAGTAGGCAGTAAAAGCCTGGTGTTGAGTACAAACAACTCTTCATCTGTAATGATAGAGCCCGGTTGTGTTTAAAATGGCAAGTGGTACTGTAGGCGTGTAGTATAGTACTTTTAAGAAATGAAAAAATGAGCTCGATCCCCGGAATATATGGCTTAAATGTAAAGAAAATGCAGGAAATGTGAAATCTGTGTATTGTGAATTATGCCGTAAAAGTGAAACCTCACTTCGTGAGTTGTGCAACTTTAATATGGCATTTATAAAGGGTATTGAAGACAGCTGTGTTAAACATGCAAGCATGCTCTTAACATTCTTAATAAACCTGCGTCAATTCAAGAATTGTTTGTTGAAATCTTGTGGACATTGCATATGTCTTAGCTCAAGAATAAATAGCATTTAATAAATTTCTGAAATTGAACTAGAAAAACATCCTGGAGTTGGCATTGGTGAAACATATGCCACTGTACCAAAAGTGCGAAGAATTCACATATTGCATTGTAACAACATTGAAAAATAATTTGAGAAATACTGATTACTTAACAATTTGTTGTGATGGCTCCATTGATGTCAGTGTTACTGAAAAATAAATTGTTGTTGTGATGTTTATTAACCAAGATATTTCTGCTGGTGAGTTCAAATACATGAAAATTACTGATATATTTAACTCCTCTGCCTCTGCAATTTTCACTAGCTTGAAAGACATGCTGACCGAATTTGGTGTTAAAAATTTTGGGGAAAAAATTGTTTTTCTGGCAGATGACTGGCACCTGTGAATTTTGGGCATATACACAGTGTTTCTGCTGAATTAAAAAAACTATGCCCATGGCTGTCGGCAATCCATTGCCTTAGCCATCATCGCCTCGAGCTAGGTGTAAAATGCTACATACAGTCAACGTATCTCACCAATGTATTTAAAATACTAGGTGAAGTTCATGAGTTCCATTCAAAAAGCCCTAGTTGCATCATCAGTTTCAAGAGCTAGCTATGGTTTTGGATGAAGAAAATGTGACTTCAGTCCCACCCAGTAGTAAGGTGGGTGTCATATGAAAAGAAATGTCTAGATGTTTTAGTAAGGAACTACAATGTTATCATGAGTCTGTTGGAAAATTGTGCTACAGGAAATAATCCTCAGGCTGGCAAGCTGTCTAGTATAGTAAAAGCAATGAAAAGTACAAAATTTGATGCTTGAGTCTTGGTTTTTAAATACATTTTGAACCATTTGTCAAAACTCACATTGACATGCTGTATGCTTTGACCATTTTGAAACAGTTGTATTCATCACTTGCCAGTATGACAGATGGCCATTTTGGTGATGTTCTGAGTGAACTTCTCAAGCCTAAAGTGGAAATGGAAGAAGATGGTAGTCTCATTTACTAGGGAATTTCCTTGGCACATTGTCCTTCAATTGACACATTTAAGGACAGTTACAATGATGTTCTTACTCAACTGCGTAATGTAGTATACAAGAGATTTTCTGATCTGCATGAGAACAATCTCATAAAATTTGGAATGAAAATTTCACATATTAAAATGTGGCCTACTAACGAAAAGAACGTAATGAAGAAATCAATTTTTGTGCACTCAGTACAATGAAGTGGAAGAAGAAAAAGGCATTACAGCAGATGGTATATGTGAAGAATGGGAAGACCTCAAAACATTTTGGTTATCTAACTTGAGGCACACAACAGGAAATGAACTTTGGACAATAGTTTGCAAAAACTACAAACAACATTTTCCAAATTTTGTGCACATCATTTGCGTAGAGGAGGCTTTTTCTACCATGAAGAGAGTTAAAACTGATTACTGGAACAGGCTGAAAACTGCAACCCTCGACAACTTGAGAATTTCTATTGAAGGTCTTGAATTTTTCTTCTAAAGAGGCTAGAGAAATTTTTTTAAACAAAAAGACCCCACCATCCAGATACAACTCCATATGGACCATGGCCATGCACATCAAAGGAGAGTAATGTATGTGAACTTGATGACAGTGATTTAAGAGCTGAAAATTAAACTTTCAGAGACATTTCTGTTTCTCCAAGCTATATTATTATATCAAAATGTTAATGCTGTGACTTCAATTTGCATAGTTTATAAAGTAATTATTTAAGTTCTCTTTAGAATATGTTTTATTGCAATATCAAATTTCATACAGTAGTATGTACCCAGAAAACAAAGAAATATGCGTGAGATGTAATAGCAAGAACTATTTGGTGGTTTTCCTAGGATTAAAAATTTAAATAATAATTTTCTTATTTTGCTTAAATTTTTTAGGTTGGTTTTCGCCAACAAAACAGCTACGCAATCTGCCTCTAATGCTATGGATTCAAAATGTTGTATAGCAGTTTGCTATAGATGTGAAAAAAAGTCAATTAAACACTGCTACACGATGTTGGATGGGTTAGCGCAGCTCCATATTTTTATGGAGAGCTTCTTGAAATGTGCAGTCACTCTCAGCACTTTGTTGCAGGGTTTGATGAATCTTTGAATAAAGTATGTCAGAAGGGACAAATGGATGTGGTAAGATTCTGGTCCGACAAGGACAATGAAGTGTGTACTTGTAATTTTGGGTCTGTGATTCTTGGTCATACACCTGCTGTTGATTTGTTAGATTGCTTCATCAAAGCATTGGTGAACTTGATGTTTAGAAACTGATGCAAGTGTCAGTGGTTGGCCCAAATGTAAATAAAAGTTCCTCCAAGATCTGAAACTTTATTTGAAGAGAGACCCTTATATGCCAGTCATACTCAATTTAGGGACCTATGGACTGCATACTTTGCATAACTCTTACAAAGCATCCATTAAAAATACAGGTTTTGTGGTATTATTTAATTCTTGAGAGCACTTCAGTACTTGTTTTGTCATGTGCCAGCAAGGCATGCTGATTATATGAATTTTTCTGGTTCAAGTGTCTTCCTTTGAAATACTATGTAGAAGGTGTTAAAACTTATTAAGAAAACACCTACATGGAACTCTTTTAAAGTAGTTTCCACTGCTTTACAAGATAAACTCCTCAAAGCAAAACTCGGATTTTATCAATCTCTTGCAATAGATTTGGAACCATTTCTAACTCTATTCCAATCTGATTTACCATTTGACCCATTACTTTTTGAATGCCTCCTCTCTACAACAGAACTGTAATGTCAAGATTCGTGAAACATGAGGTCATTGAATCTACAGTAAATGTGGCAACAATAGATTTACAAATGAAAGCTAACATAATACCTGCAAACAAAGTTGAATTAGGATATGCCACAAAATTAGCTATATGGAGCTGCCAAGGAGCCAATGAACATGATGTATTGAAATTTCATCAACATTGTTGCAGTGCTATGATTGTGCTGTGCCAAAAGTTGTTGGAACAGTTGCTCTTGAAATATAAACTCACAGAAGGAATTTAATGTTTTGATCCAATCGTAGCCAAGCAACCTACCATTTCAAATGCACGTCTGTCAACCTCACCCTAAATACATTTGTAGAGCACAACTGTATTTCAGGCATTCAAGCATATGCAATACAAAGGGAGTTCAGGGCAGTGTGTGGTAGTGATGTTTTCACAGAGGCAGTTAAATCTGTCCGAACTGTGGACAGGTTGGATAATTTTTGGATGTAAAATATTCTGCCAAACGTACCTAATGTTCAAGTACTGCCAAAATTTTTTAAAATTATTTATATATTTCCTTATTGGAATGCAGCATTAAAAAGGGGTTTTTTGATTAATAAAGCACTTCTTGTAGAAAATCTTCACGAACAGTTGCTTGTTGGCCTGCGGCAAGTGCATGATACAATAACTTCCAGAGGTGGAATTCAAAGTGTCGTCGTTACTAAAAAGCTCATGCACAGTGCCAGAAATTCACATGCGTGTTATGTTGAAGCACTAAAAAAATCAGTATACTTACTGTTTTTATGTTCTGGAAGCATCACAAAATCCTAATTAATAATACTGACACGTGAATCTTAATGACAGGATGAGGTATTGGTGACAAGGCAGAGACAGGTAGTAGTAATAATAATAATATTGAAATATGAAGATCATACCAGAAGAAGGAAGATAGCTAGCAATGAAAGGCTGTGCTGCTAGCGTCCTTCACATGACTCTGCGATTTGACGTGGTAGAAAAAGTAATGTGGCGGCTTCGACCTCGAAGGAGAAGATTGTAGCGTCAACCTTGAAGGGAGCTCGCTTGATATACATGCATGAACCTTGAAGGATGTCTCCTGGACGATCAATTCAGGAAATGATCAGTATCCATATAATAAATATATTTAGAGAAAACTTGGTTACAGTCGGTCAATAGGCCATGCACGACTTGACAAAGGGATTTATGTACTGGCACAGTGGATCCCTAGGAACATCACAAAACCATTTAGTAATTTTATTCCTCAAAAAAATCATAAGCAAACACTCACTATCATATTTGGATAGCATGAATGATATATGCATCTAAAGGGGTGAAGGGGAGGAGGAGGATTGTTACTAACACTACAAATATTAAAATTTGGCTATTAGTTTCACTACAATACTAAATACATAACAGTAATGTTCATATTTAACAAAACTAATTAAAAATTTTTAAAATTATATTTCTGCTAATATCTTGAAAACTTGCATCATAAAGCAAAATGGTTGAAATTTCATTTTATACATGATGGTAAAATAAAAAAATTTCATTTGATTTTGACATTTGTTGGGGTGCATAAAGGTGAGAATTGAATTTAACTACAAATCTTACTTACTATTTAAAGAAAAACTATTGTTTAAAGTAATTAATTCAAGCATTTATGAAAATGGCGAACATAAGCTGAAAGGTTACTCGTCTTTATAAACCATACATTAACAAGTTTTTTGTAAATAAGTTAAGAAGTACACTCATATAAGGTAAAGGAATATGACTATCATACCACAAAGAGTCTAAGCTTGGCAAATTGTTGAACAGCAAGGCAAACCCAAATAGCAGATTGTGCAGTAGGCAGAATGTTTTTTCAGACGATGTGCACATGGTAAAGTAGACAAGAGACTGAGGAAATCCAGGATCTCCAGGCTCCTTTTATATACACTTGGGTAGAGGGGGGGTGAGGATTGGGGGATTTGAGCTTTAGTGAGTAATAGGAGTGGAGGAATCTGTAAATCATGGTGACAACTTGTCGAGTCTCAACTCTGTAGTTTCAGGTAGGCTGACATCATTTCTGTTTCTGGGAAAAACTATGACAACAATGTAGAGCCAGTTCCAGCTGGCGGGGCTACTGTGGTGTGGTGGTTAGACTACTTGTCTTCCACCAAGGTGAACTGGATTCAATTCCTGGCAGGGTGGCCCCCGGATTTTCACATGAGGAAATCATGCGGGATGTTGGCAGGTTTCTTCGGGGATCCCTCATTCCCCTGCCCTTGCATTCCAGTGCTGCTCCATACTCTCCTTGCTTCACCCTCATCGGCTCTGAAGACCTTGATGTTAGGTGTTAGGAGCCGCCCAAATCTCTTCACTCACTCAGTTCCAGTTCGCGATGTGCGTCACTAATGGCTGAAACCACTCAAAGGGAGTCATGTCGTAGGGAGGTTGACAACGTACCTATTTCTGGGGAAAACCCAGATTACATTCTGAGCCAGTTGCATCTAGAAATGATGCAAGTCTCCTTATTTTCGTCAGCCAGTTGACTCTGACAACATATGAATCACCCTCCAGCAAATTGAAGGAATGCAAGCTCACTTCAGAAGTCGTTAGGACCTGTTGTGACAGAATATTGCACAGAACTGCTAGCCTTCATGACTCAGACTTAATTACCTGTTTGTGGTCAGCTACGTCCATTAAGATTTTCTCATCAGTTAGGCTTATTAATGTATTCTTGTGGTTACAGCAAAGGGCATACTGTTGCCACTCGTTTCTCATGTCCAAACAGGAAAACTTGAAACTAAACCACTATAAATATATAAATGCTTACAATAATAATTTGTATTTAATCTCGTCTATATATTTAGTTAGTAGAAAGATTGTGTGTGTTCAAAGACAAACTTTATTCATTTGCAAGTACAGTATAATTTCAGTCGTTTTTTTCATTGGTATTAAATATATACTTTATATTATTAATTCGGTTAAGTGGTAGGAATTTGTTCGTTCTAGACAATTATTTTATATTTCACACCAAAGATTTAATTTTTTCAGTTAAATAAATACTGTATATTAAAATTTTGTATCATTTCCTCTGGTAGTAGTGGAAATGTGTGCATTCAGACACATTTGTATGAAACATTTTCATATATTTTCATTTGTCGTTTAGTTTCAAGTAAATATAATTTTTTCCAGTTAATCTTATGTTGACAGTAAAAATCTCATAATATAGTTTTTATTCATTTTCAGTCAAACTTTTAATACACGTTTCTTTGATAATAACCAATTTTTGATGACATAAAGGTACATACGAAATAAAAGATTATTTAAGTTTGACATACATAATTTATTCAGCATAAATATTTACAAATACTCATTACTCAATACCAGTTTCCCTGTACACATATACAATGTTTTATATATATGTATATGTGTGTATATAGCATTGATTCAAATACATATTTCATAAGTGTTAAAATAAACATTCAATAAATGCTGGAGAGATTGTCAATGTTGGAGTTGGAAAACTTGTTTGTGCCACATCTTCCAAAAAGTCAGGTTGAAGTGGAAGTTATTCTTAATGTTGAGGTTTAATGAATAAAGGCCTTTTAATAAACGAAATGTTTTATTATACTTTAACAGCAAAACTGATACAACAATGTTGACCGTTATATATTTATCAACTAGAAAAAACAAAACACTACACAGTGTTGCCAACAACTTAAAACTGAAGTTACCAAATAATAATTATTACATTGCCATATTTTAACACCCCCTCTCAATGTAATACAGTTCTATCTTATATCTTATCTGATACAATTATATCTTATTTCTAAGTTTGAATACAACACTTATTTAAACATCTTACAAATAATTCTTGACTTAAAGCCTTAGTGAGTATGTCAGCTGGTTGTTCACTAGTTTTCACATAATGAAGGCAGATCTTATTATCTTTAATCAAATCCTTTATGAAGTGATATCGTATATCAATATGTTTGAGGCGCTTAACAGTGTCTGTGCCTGCAATAAAAATGGCTGACTGGTTGTCACAATACATACTTACTGGACATACATTTGAGTAACCAAAATCACTTAACAAGTTTATCAGCCAACAGGCTTCGCTTCCTGCCATACTCACTGCAACATACTCAGCCTCAGTTGACGACAGACTGACTGATACTTGTTTCTTCGAGCACCAAGAAATCAAACAATTGGAAAACTTAAATAAATAGCCTGTGGTAGACTTTCTGTCTTTGAGATCACCTCCCCAATCAGCATCACAATATCCCTCTAGGACATTATCTTCACACTTGAAAACTAACATATAATTTAGTGTATTCTTGACATACCGCAGGACTCTTTTTAATGCAGTTACTAACATATAATTTGAATATGTTTGAAATCTGCTCAACATTGAGACAGTAAAACATAAATCAGGCCTAGTACGTGACACTGCATACACAAGGCATCCTATAACTTCTCTACAATATTTTTCAATATTCTCATCATTACTTTTATTACAATTTTCAAGTATTTTAACATTAAAGTTTGGGTCAATAGGAGTTGACATAGGTTTACAGTTTTCCATATTAAACCTTTTAAGTACATTTTCTAGGTAATTTCTTTGGCTTAATTCAGTAATCCCCGTTTCTAGATTTTGGTTAACATTTATACCCAAAAAATTGGTTACTAAACCTAGATCCTTCATCTTAAATTCTTTGTTTAGGACACTTTTAAACTGAACAATTTTCTCCTCATTTGTACCAAATATTAACAAGTCATCAACATATAGCAAAACAAACATTTTATCTTTACCATTGCACCTTTTGTACAAGCATGAATCACTTTTTGAACTAACAAAGCCTTCTCCTGTTATAATAGAATTAAATTTATTATTCCAGGATTTTGGTGAACTTTTCAGACCATATAGAGACTTGTTTAATTTTGCAATATTATTATTACCCGAATAAGCCCCTTCCGGCAAACGAATAAATACATTTTCATTTATTTCTCCATACAAAAATGCTCCCGTTACGTCCATTTGATAGATTGGCAATTTTAATTTGGTTGCTATAGCAACAAAAAGTCTAAATGTAGGTAATTTTGCAACTGGAGCATAGATGTCATTCAGATCTAATACATCATCCTGTTCAAACCCTCGGGCAACTAATCTAGCTTTATACTGTTGAACATTATTTATTGTCTTTACTTTAAAAACCCATTTACTACTCACTATTTTCTCTTTTGCTGGTGCTTCACATAAATCCCAAGTGTTGTTCTCTTTCAGTGTCTCCAGTTCTCTATTGATAGCTTCACTCCATTTACAAGCATCCTTTCTTTTCATTGCTTCCTTGTAAGTCACTGGATTATCATCTTCGCTGTAGATGTTGTTGCATTGATAAAATTCGGTCTGTTTCCTTACACGCTTGCTTCGTTCATTTCCATTTTGTAATGGTGTGATTACGCTTTCTTCTTCACTTGTACATGGTTCATATTCACTTCCAGATTCATTTTGAGTTATTAAGCTTTCATTCATGTTAACCAGAGTTTCTTGTAAGTCTTGGTTTCCATCAACTTTATCTACTATTTGTTTCAACTCGTTCTCCAAATCAAGTGTAACTTGGGGTTCTTCCCTTCCTTCTTGTTTCTGTTCTAAGAAAACAATATCACGCTTTGTCTCTACAGTATTTTTCTGTGGGAAGTATATCCGGTAACCCTTGGTATCTTCGCCATATCCGACCATCAATCCCTTGTCTCCTTTGCTATCCCATTTTCTTCGTCTTTCTTTTGGAATGTGTACATACACCGGTGTGCCGAAGACTTTTAATTGTTGAATATCGAAACTTTTATTGGTCCATACCTCATATGGTGTTTTTCCTTCAACTTTACTCTTACCCGTTCTGTTCAGAGTAAATGCAGCAGTATGTACCGCTTCTGCCCATAGTTTCTTAGGTAAACTCTTTGCATGTAAAATTGTTCTTGCCGCTTCAACCAAAGTTCGGTTCTCTCTTTCGGCCTTTCCGTTTTGTTCCGGAGTATATGGTACTGTAGTTTGATGTGTTATGCCACGTTTTGAGAACATTTCACTCACTTCTTTATTCACAAATTCCAGCCCATTATCACTTCTGAACAATTTTACTTTGTTCCCAGTTAAAATCTCCGCCTTATTAATGAAATCTTCTATGCAGTTCTTCACCTGATGCTTATTTTTAATGAAATAGACACTTCTATAATTTGAGAAGTCGTCCTTTAACACTACGAAATACCTCGACCCGCCGACAGATACCTCCTCCATGGGACCGCACGTGTCCGCATGGATTAATTCACATGCTTTAGAAGTACCATTTTCGCTGTTATGAAAAGGTAATCGATGAATTTTTCCCTTCAAGCAGCTTTCACAGGTTGGAGCAGACGTTTGTTTCACATTTATTTTCCTTGTGGCAAGTATTTTCTTCACATAATCGAAGTTTTGATGAGCCAATTTTTCGTGCCACACATTTAAATCATCGTTTGTAGTACTAGCTACGCTCGCAATATCATTTTCATATCGGAAATCCATATAATACGAGCTCCCAATTCGGTTTGCAACCGCCAAAACTTCTTTGTTTTTATAAAATTTACATGAGCTGTCACTTGTCATTATGACATAACCTTTGTCAGTCGCACAATTCATAGAGAAAAGGTTCGTTTTCAGTTCGGGAACGTAAAGAACGTTGTCTATGTTTGTGTTGATCCATTCGTTCCCATTGTGCACTTTTACCGCCATCTGCCCACAGCCTAACACACTAATCGCTTGCCCATTGCCGAGAATCACAGATTTCTGTGAAACAATTTGAAATGATGAAAATAACGCGCGATTGTTACACATATGTTCACTGGCCCCAGAGTCAACCAGCCATTTTGACTCTTGATAATGTTCATATTCTGCGTTTGACACGACAAATGCATTACTTTCCTTACTGCCCCTGTACTTCCTAAAGCGACACTGTGCCTTATAATGTCCGAACTTTCCGCAATAAAAACACTTATTACTGTTACTGTTATTGTCTTGTAATTCACTGTTATTCACTTTGCTTCTGCATTCGCTTTGGAAATGCCCCAGTCTGTTGCATTTGTGACACTTTATGTTTCTTCTATTTTTAACAAAGAATGCAGATGAAGCTTGTTGAGACGCTTCACCCTTCTCCTGCACCCTTTCTTCTTCCACCAGAAGCCTGGCTATCAGATTATCCAGGGTTTGTTTATCGTCTGGCGCCGACTCCCACGCCGACACAAAGTGTTTGTACTCATCTGGCAACGACATTAGTACCTTTGTAATAACTAACTTGTTTGATATTTCCTCTCCCATTTGCTTAAGCTGATTTTGCAGCTCCTGTATTTTTGACAAAAATACTGACATCTCAGTTCCTTTTTCAAACTTAAACTGGAAAAATCGCTGCTGTGTAATATGGATGCTTGTTTCCGACTTTTGCTCGAAAACACTTTGGAGTTTACGCCACATTTCAGCAGATGTTGTGCAAGAAATTATATGCAACATGACTTTCTCCGTCATTCTGGTAACTAGTAGTGTCTGAGCCTTAGCATCTTTTGACTCCCAAGCAGCATGTTCAGCCGCTGCCTCAGGTTTTATTTTCTGCCCCTCAACTATGTCGAGCCATCCTTGACCTCGTAGTAATACCGTTGTTTGGAACTTCCACAGGTTCCAGTTGCTAGGTCCTTCCAGTTTGATCACACACTGATTTCCTTCCATTTCGTTGTCCTGCCTCGCTCAATTTAGAGAATGAACGAGTATTACTCCTTCTTGGCGCGGTCACGTATAACCTCACTTTTATCGCGGGCCGGCACCAATATTTTCGCCGATATTTCTACCCCTTCACAGATTCTATGCAGAACTATGTGTCTGGGCCCATAACCTGTTGAGGTTTAATGAATAAAGGCCTTTTAATAAACGAAATGTTTTATTATACTTTAACAGCAAAACTGATACAACAATGTTGACCGTTATATATTTATCAACTAGAAAAAACAAAACACTACACAGTGTTGCCAACAACTTAAAACTGAAGTTACCAAATAATAATTATTACATTGCCATATTTTAACACTTAACATCTACACTTCTTCAAAGCACCTGTGTCAGCCGATGTCTTATGTTCGCTGCTGTGACTAGACTATCAAACAGCTGTAACAAGCTTTGAAGTGACTTCTTTCAGAGTGTTGGCTGCTTCGGTAGCAGATGTGACTGATGTGACAACTACTTGGGCATTGTTGATGTCTTTGTTTGAAGTTCTGGTGCTGGTTACACAGATGTTGTGAAGAACAGAATTCCTGGTTCATAGCATGGTAATGGATTTTCACGCAAGTTAATAATGCGTTTACTTGGCTGAAAAATTACTAGTTCATGAGCAAACAACATACGAAAATGTCCATGACATTCTTGTGTAAATGCACAGTAGTCCACCATTCCAGGATGAGTACTTAACCCTACTCAATCCGGGCTTCGCACTCTCATAGTGGTTTGCTGGATGAAATGCTGCCATTGCTGTTAGTCCAAGGTCCATAACAAACTGAATGTTCGTAGGTCTGGCATCTCTTTGTAGGGAAGCATGACGTCATCAGAAGAACTCTACCAGTACAGACAGGATTTGAGAGATGTCACAGCAGGCTTACAGCATACAGGCATTTACACTTGCTTCTACAAATAATTTCACCTTCTATGGTTACATCATCTTTCTGATTCCATAGTCTGGGCTTCGATGTCCATGATGGTAATCTATTTACACAGCAGACTTTGGAGGAACAGGAAAAGGTCCACACACTTCTGCATTCATGAAGAGTAGTCTTGTGTTTGATGACGTTGCACTGTTCACTCCACCGTAATATATCACCAGAGTCCAAGTCTCGTAAGAAGAAGTCTATTGTGTTTTAAACTTGAAATTCATCAGTATCTTGGAATTCAGTATGTATGACTAAATTGTCTCCACTTGCCAGTAGCTGAGACTGTTTGGGTGGAGTCAAGACACAGGTGGTCCAATTCCTTGGAAAACATGGTATCTTTCCTTCTCCCATGGTGCTTTTATATGGCTTTGTTTTGTCAGTTTCAAACACTGTCAAATTTTTAGGCCTCTTGTTTTATTGTAAACTCTCTTGGAGGAGTCAAATTCAGTCCCTGAAATCTTTCAGTGTAAGGGACTTGAATATTTTAAAAATGTTGAGTGGTCATGACTGGGGTGCTGACGCAGTCACTCTTCGGCTGTATTGTGCCCTGGTCCGTAGCAAACTAGAAAATGGCAGTGTCGTTTATTCTTCTGCTGGGTCATCTGACCTTCCTTTAATCGTCTTTGGTGCACTTTTTGTAGTCCAGTTTATCCCATAAGTTCTCTATGGGATTCAAATCGTGGCTCTGAGGAAGGGTTTCAAGCAATTTTGGGCAATTATATAGGAGCCATTCCCTTACAACACTGGCTTTGTGCTTATGATCATTGTCTTGTTAAAACTTAAAAGTATGTTTGATCCCTAGAGAATGTACAAATAAACTTCCTTTGTCATTATCTAATCAATAAACACCAGTTTACCAACTCCGGCAAAGGACATGCACCCCAATACCATCACATTCTCAACGCCGTGCTTTGTTGTGGGTTGAAGGTTCTGAATATTGAGCTCCATATTTGCCCGTCGTCACACTAAAACTTTCCCATCTGACCTGTACAAGTTGAACTTCAATTTGTCTATGAATAACACCTCTTGCCACCAATGTACTGGCTTATGAAGGTACAAGTTTTCAAATACAAGTCTCTCACGCTTAGTCACCTTACTGATGAAAGGTTTTCTCCTAGCGAACTTTCCATTTTACCATTCTTTTCTTTTACACACGTAGAATAGTTCAGGATGTACCTGCTTACGTGTTTCTTCCTGAAATTGTGCTGCTAGTTTTGATGCACTTATTTTTGGGTTCTGATTCACCTTGCGAATCACTTGAAGTTTATCGCGTGCACTCAATTTTGCAGGTTTACCTTTTTGAGCCACTATCTTAATCCTGTCTTCTTTCTCAAATTGCTGCATTATGTCAAACACTGTACTTTGCTTATATTGAGCAATCTGGAAATATCCTGGTAAAATCATCCCTTGGCATGGTGAAATATCGCCAGCTGCCTTTGTTCAAAGTTATATCAGATGTTTTATGGTCCATTGCTCTACTGATGCCCACAACTATCAGGTGCCTACTCCAACGTCTTTATGCACACTAGAACTAAGCCCCAACAGCGGAAATGAGGATGAGTTATACTGTGTATCCCTCTCTTTGTGCAAAACCAAATATAATGATTGCCGTCCGAATGTTAAAGTTACTCTGTACGTATTCAGTGTTGTAAATTAACAATTATGTGATGTATTTGACATTCTATAGTGCTTTTTATGGACTATTTGTTGAGCAACTTTACTAATTGGGAAGATATTGTTTTTGTAGCACAATATGTATAAATGCAGTTTCTATATATCTATTTCCAGGTGTCCGGATTTAATGTGTGTGTGTGTAGTTTGTAGTAAATAATATATACTTACTGGTTTTCCTTAATGGAGATATTTGTTATTTTAATGTGTTTGTTCTCCTGACAATCCACTAGATTATTAAAGTATAGCATAAAGCCTTACAACTAACAAACATTAAATAAAGGATTTATTATTTTTTTCTTTTGTTGCTCCCCTTTGAGAACCTCTGGATGCCTAGTACTATTTCATATTTTCAAAGACTCTGCATGAAGAGAGGAGGAGTGGGGTTACAATACTGTAGAAAGCACTGGCAAACCAGCACAGAATCAAGGTGTTGCTTTGTGTGCTATATAGTTTCTCTCCATGGCATTGCCCAGCGCCACGAGGCTTGATAATAAGTAAACACAAATCGTCAAACCATTTACCATGTAATACAATCTGACTCAAATTTGTTGGTTAAGCAAGAAATGTGTTTTGAAGGAAACTATCAGTAGGAGGGCATTTAAATGTTCACATCACATGACAAAGCTGAATGAACAGCATTTCCGTAAAGATAAACAGATGTGTTATTTATAGGAAAGAAACTACTGACTTGTTCTGACATTGTGCTTGTAATCATAGTATGTGATTTTGACAGTTAGTAAAATAGTTAATAAAGTAATATTGGTGCACATGTAACATAAAGAAAAGTATTTACCAGCATTTTGTGTGCTCAGAAACTTTTTATGAGATACCATTATTTTTGTTTTGAATTTTCTGTAATCATCAGTAACGTTTCATGACAATTTAAGTGTGGATATGATGATTAAAAAATTTATTTTGACATTATGAACAAATACCTCCAAAGATAAGTGTACAGGTTCATTTTTGGTTGGATCTACCAAAATATGTAAACGTAACCTCGCTGCAGATATTGCAACTTAGTTACGTATATATTTTCAGGACTGAAACAGAACACTAGCTAACTGTTCAAAATTTTCCAGTGATTCAGATAAAGCAGTATTCACTACCTGCAGCTCATGAGGTGTATTTATATGGATACCAAAATTTTCCCTGGAGATGTCTTTATACTTTGATTCTAGTTGTCATTACATTTGAGAAATGTGGTGAATTTTGTTGTTGGCCGGCTGGCTTTCTCAGGGCACTCCTGTTTTCCCTGTCCTTGCATTCTGTCACTGCTCCATCTTCACTTCACGTCACCTTCACTGATGCTCAAGACCATGCTGTTAAGCACCACAGAGTGAAACCAGTTAATAGTTTATGTAGTATATTAAGTATATATAAACATTTTTCATTTACATGAAGTGTAGCAATGACATTTGATATTATACACAGAGGTGACAAAATTCATGGGATAGCAATATGCAAATATACAGATGGCAGTAGTATCGCGTACAAAATGTATACATGGGCAGTGCGTTGGTTGGGATTTCATTTGTAGTCAAGTGATTCATGTGAAAAGGTTTCTGACGTGATTATGGCCGCACGACGGGAATTAACAGACTTTGAACGCGGAATGGTAGTTGGAGCTAGACGCATGGGACATTCCATTTTGGAAATGGTTAGGAAATTCAACATTCCGAGATCCACAGTGTCAAGAGTGTGCCGAGAATACCTAATTTCAGGCATAACTTCCCACCATGGACAACGCAGTGGCAGACCGCCTGCACTTAATGACCAAAACCAACGACGTGTGCGCAGAATTTTCAGTGTTTACAGACAAGCAACACTGCGTGAAATAACGGCAGGAATCAATGTGGGATGTACGACGGACGCGTCCGTTAGGACAGTGCTGCGAACTTTGACTGTACTGGGCTATGCCAGCAGAAGATTGACTTGAGTGCCTTTACTAACAGCACATCATCGCCTATAGCGCCTTTCCTGGGCTCATGACCATATCGGTTGGTTCCTAGACTACTGGAAAACCGTGGCTTGGTCAGATAAGTCCCGATTTCAGTTGGTAAGAGCTGATGGTAGGGTTTGAGTGTGGCGCAGACCCCACGAATCCATGGACCCAAGTTGTTAGTTAACAAGGAACTGTGCAAGCTGGTGGTGGCTCCATAATGGTGTGGGCTGTTTTTACATGGAACGGACTGGGTCCTCTGGTTCAACTGAACCGATCATTGACTGGAAAGGGTTATGTTCAGCTACTTGGAGACCACTTGCAGCCATTCATGGGCTTTATGTACCCAAACAACGAGGGAATTTTTATGGATGACAATGCGCCATGTCACCGGGCCACAGCTGTTCTCGATTGGTTTGAAGAAGGTTCTGGACAATTCTAGCAAATGATTTGGCCACCAAGATCGCCCAACATGAAACCCATCGAACATTTATGGGACATAATTGAGAAGTCAGTTCGTGCACAAACTTCTGCACCGGCAACACTTTCGCAATTATGGAAGTCTATAGTGGCAGCATGGCTCAATATTTCTGCCGGGGACTTCCAACGACTTGTTGAGTCCATGCCACGTCGAGTTACTGCACTTCGCCGGGCAAAAGGAGGTTCCTACACGATATTAGGAGGTATCCCATGACTTTTGTCACCTCAGTGTATATAATTTGATATAAATAAATTCATACATATATATATATGTATATAGGTGAACCACCCAATTATCGCTTCTGACCCACTTATTAACAATTGAAAATCAAACCTCAAAAATAAGAAAACAAATTTCCTAATTTTGACAAAAAAAATTGTCGGAATACACGGAAGGGTATATTTTAATGCTGAGCAGTCAGCACTGTCACAACTGTCGACATACAATCACGAGTGGAATCTATATTGTGTGTTGGTGCCAGACTATGTAAACAAAGCTGCGTGTTACATTATTTGTTAACAGTTAAGTGCTCATTTTTCATTAGTAACTTTCTTGAGATAGAATGTTTTGATCATAGAAGTGCTTCAGGTCATAAATGAAACTTTTGTGTTATGAATGTTTAATTAGTACAGTTATGTTTTTATTTACAAATCTACAGCTATAGCAATTTTTGGGGAACAAAATTATGCATGTTTCCAAATTATTGCTAGTGGTAGCGATATTTGGGTAAAAATCAATCTTTAAGAACCAATGTTTTTAAGGACGTAACAAAATGTTTATTAACAGGAGAATGTTCTCATGTTTGTTTAAGAGCAAGAAAATGATCCTAACTACTAGTGATAAGTAGGTGTAAAATATTGATAGATGGGGAAAATTTATTTATGTATCATGTGACTTCTTCAGACAATAAGGTGTAACCAATAATTAACCATGGTTTAAGTATTAGTAATGAGAAAAGTAGAACTTTCATAATTCATAACCACCTTTCTTACATGTTTATACAGCTCACACTTAATTTTCAATAAAAGTGTATGTGTATTAATTTTACGCATTCACTAGGTCCTAACCTTATTCCTTCTATATTTCCAGATAAGCAATTATGTCACAGATATATAAATATTTCAAATCTGCAATGAAAGCAGCACATGGGAAGTTAGGTCTGGTGCTACTCTTTTGACGACAGCAAAGAAATACAGTGTGCCTTATTCTACTTTAAGGGATATGGCTACTGGCAGGACACTGGGAAGTAGGCAAATAGGCAGAGTATCGTATTTATCCAAAGATGATGAAAACATTCTTGTAAACTGGATCCTGTCAGTTGCAAAGGCAGGGTTTACTACACTGAAGAGCCAAAAAAACTGGTACACCTGCCTAATATCGTGTAGGGCCCCCGTGAGCAGGCAGAAGTGCCGCAAGATGACGTGGCATGGACTCAACTAATGTCTGAAGGTATGCAGGAGGCATTTCACACCATGAATCCTGCAGGGCAGTCCACAAATCCATAGGAGTGCGAGGTGGTGGAGATCTCTTCTGAACAGCACATTGCAATGCGTCCCAGATATGCTCAATAATGTTCATGTCTGGTGATTTAGGTGGCCAATAGAAGTGTCTAAAGTCAGAAGAGTGTTCCTGGAGCCACTTGGTAGCAACTCTCAACGTGTGGGGTGTCGCATTGTCCTGCTGGAATTGTCCAGGTCCGTCGGAATGCACAATGGACATGAATGGGTGCAGGTGATCTGACAGGATGCTTACGTATCTCTCACCTGTCAGAGTCGTATCAGGAGTCCCATTTCACGCCAACTGCACACGCCCCATACCATGACAGAGCCTCCGCCATCTTGAACAGTCCCCTGTTGACATGTAGGGTCCATGGATTCATTAGGATGTCTCCATACCCATACACGTCCGTCCGCCCGATACAATTTGAAACGAGATTTGTCAGACCAGGCAACGTGTTTCCAGTCATCAACAGTCCAATGGCAGTGTTGGCGGGCCCAGGCGAGTTGTAAAGCTTTGTGTCGTGCAGTCAACAACTGTACACAAGTGGGTCTTCGGCTCCAAAAGCCCATATCAATGATGGTCCGTTGAATAGTTTGCACGCTGACACTTGTTGATGCCCCAGCATTGAAATCTGCGCCAATTTGAGAAATGGTTGCACTTCTGTCACGTTTAATGCTTCTCGTCAGTCGTCGTTTGTCCTGTTCATTCATGATCTTTTTCCGGCTGCATCAATGTCAAATATTTAATGTTTTACAGATTCCCGACATTCACGGTACACTCGTAAAATGGTCGTACGCGAAAATCAAAATTTTATTGCTACCTAGGAAATGGTATGTCCCATCTCTCGTGTGCCAACTATAACACCACGTTCAAACTCACTTAAATCTTGATAACCTGCTATTGTAGCAACAGTAACTGATCTAGCAACTTTGCCAGACGTCTGTTGTTTTATATAGGTGCTGCCGACTGCATCGCGTTACTCTGATTGGTTCCATACCTTTGTTATTTGCATATGCATGCCTATATCAGTTTTTTGGCTCTCCAATGTGTAACTAAAGATGATCTGTTTAAGTGTCCTATAGTTGGTGAAAGAACTTAAGCGAGATATTCCATTTAGAGAAGGACGACCTGGGAAGAAATGGTTTGCTAGTTTTTGTCAATGATATCCCAAAATAATGCTAAGGACACCACAAAACCACACATTTTGTTGGGAAAATCTTTTGGGAGACAGGATATTGTCATGGTGTGAAGAAATTGATATGTACCTCAAGGAACATAACTTGATGGAAGCCATTAATGATCCCAGACGGGTTTTCAATGGGGAGGAAACAGCATTCTTCTTGAGTCTCAAAGGAAATGCTGTTCTTGCAAGAAACTGAGCACAAAATGTTTACCAGCAAGTGAACGTGGACGAAAAAGAATTTATCACTGTGCTGGTAATAGCCAATGCTGCAGGGGTAATGAGTCCTCCACTTGTATGCTTGAAGTATGAGCGAATCCCTCAAGAAATTGCAGCATCAAAGCCAGAGGACTGGGGATTAGGGAAATCGCTAAGTGGTTGGATGACTGGGGAAGTGTTTTACGAATTCATTACCAATGTCTTCCACCCATGGTTGCTTAAAAACAACATTCCTCGCCCTATTGTTATCTTTTTGAATGGACATGTGTCCCACCTTACATTGCATACCAGCCAGTAAACATGGAATTGTGCTAATTGCCTTACTGCCCAATGCTACCCACACATTGCAGCTGATGGATGTAGCAGTATTACTGCCACTTAAGAATGGTTGAAAAAATGCATTTTGTGAGTGGCGGATAAAGCAGGTGGCCAACAAAGCTGACCCAGTTCTTATAAATAAAGCTTTTGGGCCATTTTTGGACAAGAGACTGAAGTCCCATATACCTCAAAAGAATCTGCAGGAGGGGTTTTGAAAGTGTGGCCTGTTTCCTTCTAACCCATCAGCTGTTAGAGTTAAGAAACTGCTGAGCAGAAGTTCATTTTTACCTTCGTCATCACAGCCTGAAACACTTCATGTTGTGTCTAGGCAGGTTTCTAGTTTTAAGTATCAAAGCTCCTTTGCAACGTTAAAGTTATTCCTTGGGGTTGACAAAACCAAGGAATTTGAGGCTGCTGGAGACATCTGGAATGGTGATAAAAAAGAAGAAAAGCTGTTTCAGTACTGGCTCTTTTTGATGCAGGAAGGATCTTAAAGTAGTGGTCCAACATCATCTTCTGCCGCTCTGACCACCCAAGATAAACAAACCTCAGAAGACTCAGTCCTTTATTCACACACCTCCCAACTACCTGAATCTCATGCACAATTTCAACCTTCTTCAGCCACTGATCGGCTCACAACCACTTCTCAAACCAATGTTGAGCTCCATTCCAGCACACTTCCCAAGTGTGTGCCAAATTCCAAATGCTCAGACACCCTCGATTTTGCTTGCCAAGGACTCTCTGGGATACCCTCTCTTTAGGCCAGATGATTTACCAAAAAAATTGTCCAAAAAAAAAAACAGAAAGGAGAAGGTACCATCAGTGGTCACATCTGAACTATGGAGAGAGTATTACAAACAGAAGCAAATTAAGAAAATGGAGCTACAGAAGCAGAAGGAAGAAAGAGCAGCAGCAAGAGAGGAGAAAATAGAGAAGCTACGCAAACTTCCAGAGCATCTGTCTTCATCAGAGGAAGATGATATTCCAGATATCTCCCCCTCCCCCTCCAACTTCTTCATCAAGTAAAGATAGTGATGGAGAACTTGAAATAACACCTCCAAACAATGAAAATATTCATACTGGAAACTTTGCAATAGTGTAATTTACAGGAGGTAAACGGGGGACATCAAAATATGTATATGCGTGCATTATCCAGCACTCTGATGGTGAAGATATACAAGTACTGGGAATGAGGACCATCGATTAATCAAGAAAGATTTTTGTCTCTAAAGATGTGGACTTATCATATGTAAGTCACAGCCAAGTGCTCTGTATTTGGCTGACTCCTCGACTGGAACGGTGTGGGTGGGTTAAGTTTTTGTGAGTCCAGTTGCCACTAAAGAACTAAACATTGCTTGCTTCTACATGTTTTTGTTTTTAGTAGGTCTAGAAGTGTAACAAAGAAGTATAACATTCTAGCTCCGTAACATGACAGTTTATTTGTTCAGTGAGATAAACCATTTGTGACATTTTAACCCAGAATAATGGGAATTTAGAATGGTAATTGTGATAAACAATTTGTGTAATTTGAGCAAAGCATCATAACAGTTTAGAATATTAAGTGTTTGTGCCATCATATTTTGCATTCTAAAATTTTTAACTTTAATTAAGAATAAATTAATTGAATTTATGTAGCCAATGAGTTAAGTTGTGCTATTTTGTGTGATATTTAGTTTGTGCTATATTGTGTGATGCTATTTTGATGTGTTGCACAGTTTTCAAATTTTTCTTGATGGTCCAACTTTACTAACCTTTATGTTTCTTGCTATTTATATATTTGAATTTTTTATGATAGACGTACATGACAGTCAATGCCAACACCAGTGTCAACATTTTATTTAGACATGGTATGAAGTTGTATCTTATCAAACTAATTTATAAATAAATTACACATTGTGCACACATTTTTTATACTATATTCTTTATTAATTTGCCTTTAAAACAATTAAATAATGTTATGCTATTTGTTTTATCTTCCTTCCAGCAAGTACAATAAATGAAAAAAATTATCACATTATTGTGAGCAGTTTTTTGTACCACTTTATAGTTGTGTGCAATAATTATATAATATTTGCCTTCATATGTTATTCTTGTACAACTATTATGTAAAAACAAAAGAATTCCACCAAATCTTCTGGTTTAAAAAGCAGTTTTCATGCAACTATGTTGTTGCAACTTGCTACCAATGTATATGTATTTTATTATAATTATTATTTCTTGTAAAGTTTTATTTTGTTTTTACATGGAATAACATCAAATTTTGTCACAAACTCTGTTGTTGTTTCACAGCATTTAGATTAGAACTGGAGAGATTGTATTAATTTTTTAAATTTTAGCTGGTAGCGATAGGTGAGGTAGCGAAATTGGGAATGTGCCCACATCTGTGTATCGATAGGTGGTGCAAAATCACATTTTCCTTTACAGCAGTTTACAAAACAAACAGGTAACTAATGTCCATGTGTATTGTTTCGTGACTTTAAGAAAGGTTTGAAGTTATGCTTAAATTATTTGCTAATTATAATAAACAAATAATTTACTCACAAAAAAGATGACAGTTTCATTCACTGTGAAGGTATATTGATAAAAGATGCCAGCACCAGTAATGAATGTTACTGGGAAAAGTGTGATACAAGTGCATGTAACACAACTAAATTAGTGATAACTGAGTAAAGTTTGTTATTTTTATTTAATTATTAATTAACTTATTTTACAGTTACTGATAAATTATTTTATCAGTTTGTTATACTTGTGATATTCATGCTTGCTAAGTGCAAATTAAATCTAGCTTGTCAGTCAATTTACAGAAAAAAATAATTACTGTAAATTATCTTAACATATGTTGACATTACTTTCTTGCATGTCTCCATGTGCATCTATTGTCAGACTCCCCTGTGCCATGCTAGTAAATCACCTGTGATTGCTGCCACTAATCTGATTTGTTTATGCCTACAAGAATGGCATTGTTAATTTTTGAAGAGTCCAGATATTGAATGTTTTTATTCCAATGCATAGTGTTTTGTGATTTGTAAAACAATATAGCTGTAGTTCTCAATCATGTTAGCAAATGCACAACAATTAGAGCAAGTGTTATTAAGTATTGATAATTAAAATAAATTACAGAAAGTTTTCAGTGAAGGGAGAAGAAAATATGCATGCATTTACATGTATGTGCATGCTTGCATGTTTCAGGGATAGGCAGTGAGATAGAGATTGCTATATTTGCTTTAGTTTCCGATTGTGAACATTTTTGGAAAGGTCAAATAAGTCACTAACTTCAAAGTCAATCCTTGTTCTTTGATGCATGTCTCCTAGGTTTATGATATAGTAAAGTTCAAATGAGAAAATATTCTTTGTGCAGCTTTGAGGGAGGGAACATAGGGGAGGGCTCTCCCGGATGCTTGCCGTTGGAGGGAGGGAAATCACATGATGCTGCTGGTGCTATACATACCAAACAGAAAACTTCTCTCTCTAGTACCTTGCTGTTAAATATCTAGTTGTGCGACTTAAGTTTTTTTGACAGGTAATATGCACGTGCGGAGCAGCTCTTGCACAACAGCTCTCTACCGCTGTCACTACTGAACTGAACAACCCCACTCCTTCGTACAGCAGCAGTGGACTCCCAACTTGCCTGATACATTTTGGACTTCTGAACATTATTTTCTCATTTGGATTTCACTATAGCATGGGCATGCCTTCTTGGAGAGAAGATGAGGTGGCATACTTAAAACTGATCAACCCCTCACCACCTGTTATTTTATTGGTATGGATTTTCTTTAGCATACATTTCTGCCGACTTTCTGTGTTCCATTTGTATTCACAAGATGTTTACATTTTTAGTGGGTGGGCATGCAAATATTCAACTATACTTATATTTTAGGTCATGTTGCTGATTTAGCATAGTTTCAAATTAAATGAAAGGAACAATCAAACATTCTGTAAAGTTATGTTAACTGACTGTATTAGAGTTGATGTATTTTAGTGAAGTGTAAATCATCTTATGGTTCCTTTTTTGAGAGAAAATGAAATAACTAACTCTGTGATTTCTCAACAGACCGAGAACTTGAGAAAACATCAAGCGTTCTTACAAAGTTTACATATCTTTGTTATTTAATTTTTGTTAAATCTATAAAGAAAGAATATTTTCTTGATGTGACAGGAGTTAAGTTTAATGAACCACATGTCTCCACGTGCTCTTCATTTTAATTTCCTAACCCCTGAAGAGTGGATAGAGGAAGACCAAAATTTATTACGTGACTTCACTTTGCTTTGAAGGATCTTTGAAAGAGAGGACTATGGTTGTGATTTTCTGACTGGGGGAGCATAGGATGGAGGGAATGCACGTAAGGATGTGAGGGGAAAAGGCAGGAGGGGTAGCTGCAGAACTAATCATTAGTAATTTTGCACGCAGTGGCATGGTAGAAGAAATATGTTTAAGATATGAGTTTTTGTGGTCACATTAAAAAGTTTGTAAATTTAATATTTTTTATATTATAAAAAAAATATATTAAAATTTTAGTGTGTTTAAAACAAGCTTTGTAGGTTGTGTGTTCCTGTTACCAGTTTGCTTATTTATAGTGTAGTATGATAAGCTCATGTTATAAATTTGTTTCAATTTATAGTTTTTTGTATTATGAAAATTATTTTCAGTTTTTCACCTTTGCAAGTTATTTGTTCCTGTGACATTGTATTACATGTGCAAAACTGACTGCAGTAGACTGAAAATAGAACCAGTAAATAACCTTTGCTTCATTCAGCAGGTCCTATCCTCCCCCCCCCCCAATAATTTGTTTTCTCCGTTTTCTCTTTATCTCTTCCCATTAAACCAAAAAATCTGCTTGCTGTCATGGCTAACTAGACCATTCTTCGTCAGTTTGGCCCTTTTCAAGCAGAAGTTGTGTGATAGTGTTTGTTTTTTGTGCAGGAGATTTAACTATTAATAATGTGTTCTGAAGTAATGATTTAGTTGGCATACTTCAGGTTGTTCACATGTATAGTACTATTAAAAATTTACATGTAAGACAGGTGTAAAAATTGTAATGTTTCATGTTTTTCTGTTGCTTTATTTCAGAGAAACCCAAAAATGGAATTGGGCAAGTCTGATTTGTTGAAGCTCCTCAGTTATCTGGAAGGAGAACTACAAGCTCGAGATATTGTGATTGCAACTTTAAAGGTGTGTACCCCAAATTAGAAAACTTTTTTGGAAATATGTTATATAACCACAATACAATAATACTTTCTAACGTGGTCTTTAAACATAAGTTATATAATATTTTTCACAGTGAATAAAAAGCCTGCTTTAAGTTTTTCGGAATTGTAAAGAGAGTTTTGTTGTTTTGATAATGGTTAACTAGAGTATAAATTATAAATTTAAAAGAGCCGTAATAATTGAATATAACTACCTTCCTCTACTTCTGTAGCCAAACTAACTATAAACTTTTGGTTAACTGATCACTTCTGAAAGCCATTCACATTAACTTCATTGAATAATGAAATTAATTTGTGTTCATTGGTTGATGTTCATCATCTTTTATATTTAGATATGAATGCAGGTACTCTGTTTTCTACTCTAAAAGGCCACAATTTTTTTGTTTTATATTAGTTGGGAGAGTTGCAGAAGGGTCCAACATTGTTCTGATTTTCTCCCATCAGAAATGCACTTCAATATTTGTTAAAATATTCTTTTTTATATGTGTATGTGTGGTTCAGATTTTTGTCATTGTAGGTGCTTATACAGATGAGGAAACTATTTCTCATAAGTCTCAATGGCTACTGAATTGCTTGACATTTGTACAGTATACGTTGATGGTAGTTTTCATCAGTTTTTGCAAGTTTTGTGAAAATACATTTAGACATACAGTTTTTACAGTGTTAACAATATAAAAATTTTAGTGTAATGCTTTTGTTACAAGAAAATTGCTTTGCTTATAAATTTTGAATGTATGTACCAATATGAATGTAATTCTACTTGAATATTAACAATCCAATAACTAGTTGACGATGTTCACTCGTTGCCATAAAAATAGTCACACCCAGAACAAACTGTCCACACCATATGTGAATTGGTATTGTCATAACACTGGGGTTTCGAACAGTAGGGAGGGTGATTATCTGCCCAGACTACCTATTAAGGTGAACAGACCTGGATGGTGGATTGGCCTCACCTGGAGATGTTAAAAGTATGCATTCATTCTTCAGGAGTGCAACGAGTCCATACTGGTACCGATCAAAACCATCAGTGTGGACAAATGTTAGTTTTATTTTTTCAGGAAGATATATTTCCGAATACCTCAAACACAAAATGATGCTCCTTGCTGTAAGACGTATCTTATCTGGTGCATTATTCCTGTTAACATACCATTGAGGCTGAACACTATCCTTGAGTTGCACCTCAGATACTGCATAACATCAGTATACATGGCTCACATCTATTTCCTTAAGTATTTCTAGGACCTGATAGAAGAAACATAGAGATGCAGACATGCCAACTTTTACGATTTATCCGTAAAATGTACGGAAACCGTACTCATTTTACGATTTTACTAGAAAGTCTCGCATTTTACGGATTTTAAGGCTGGATGTACTATATTAATATATTGTATTCCATATTTCCGTTAGCAGGATGGCAAGGGACCAGTGCTACCAGTGTTTATTTTCGCCTCTGTTTTTCTCATTTGTTAATGGCCAGCAAATCATATAATTTGTCTTTTATTTGTATAATGTGTATTATTGGCTAATTGTTTTTCAACGCTTCATAGGTAGCCAATCACGAAACGTTGTTCATGACTGCTATAGTTTCCTGAAATGGCATTGCGTTGTTTTGAGTTGTATTGCAGTTTATCAAAGGGTGTAGACTTTAGTTATTGCAATTTCTATTACAAACTATACGTTATATGTTGTACAACTGCTTAGCAGTTAGCAGCATGACATGTAAAAGTATAAGTCAACGCACAGACACGCTGCAAACTATTTTGTACTTTAATAAATGGTTGTTGGTAGGAGATCATGCCTGTGCATTGTTCGGGAAAATGTTCCCCAAGTCGGATGTAGCTAAGAAGTATGGCTGTGGAAGGACTAAATCTGCAGCCATAGTGCAAGAGATGGCTGCAGATGCAATGCAGTGCATTGTGAGTAATTTACAAACATTACCCTTTTCTGTAGCTACTGATCGCAGCAATCATTCAGATTTGAAACTTTACCCAATTGCTATAACATTTTACAATCAGGCCCTACAAAAATAGTTCTAAGGCTACTTTCTTTGTCAGTTTTGCAAGGTGATGCCACAGGGAAGAACATTGATAGTTTGGTTTTAAGTGAACTGGATAATTTAAATGTACCTGTTGAGCAATTAGTCACTTTTTCTGCAGATAATGCTGTCGTGATGTTAGGCAATAAAAATGGTGTGGCAGCTGTTCTGATGCAGAAACAAGAAACACTTGTTGTAATAAATTTCCATGCCATTTAATTAACTTGGCAGCTGAAAAAGCAGCAGCTAGCCTACCTTGTAAGGTCGGGGAAATTCTTATTGACATATTTTACTATCTTGATAAAAGTGCTAAAAGAAAAGAAAAGCTATGGAAATTCCAAGAACTGTACAATAATGAAGCTAGGAAGATTTTGAAACACATTAGCACTAGGTGGTTATCACTGGGATGTAGTTTATCTAGGCTCATAGATAACTGAAAGCCCTTGCAAAGTTTTTAAGGATGAGGTGACCACCCAGAAGCAGCAGCCTTCTACAAAACCATTTAAGATACCAAAATTTGAAGACAGTAGTAGTGATTCTGCAGGCTCACAAGGTAAACTCGTGACAACACAAAAGCCATCTTTTTTCATGTCTGGAAGAAACACATAGTAAATTGGCATTAAGTACTTCTGTGAGTAGGCCTGGAAGTGGCAACAAGCAAAATCAGTCTCCATGTATGCCTACTTCAAACACAGTTGGGAAACCCAAGAAAATAAGCAGCATTGAGAGTTTGAATGTAAGTAGTAGGCCTTGGCCTATAATTGACACAATTGAAGAAAGTACCTCTACCTCTACTACAGAAATGAAGAAAAAACAGTAAAATTTTCCATGTAGTAGTCCTAGGAAAAAAATTTATTTTAATAATTTACATTCAATAGCCTGAAAAACCAAAATTTTAATCTGTTACGTGAAGAAAAGTTATTCATGTTCCTTTCTTCTTCTTTGAACAAAGTTCTGCCTATTTTTGCTTCACATGACACCATCTTTTGAGAAAATTAACACAATATTGCAGTCTGCATCTCCTAAAATACATATTTTAGGAATGTTGTTGTGTGATCTTGTGCAAGAACTAATGGCAAAATTCCTGAAACCATTTGCAGTCAAAAATTTACTATTGCATGAAGTGAGCTACCCACTCCATTCAAAATCAACGCCAGGACTCTGAAATAGTTATTGGTTGTAGGACATCTCAGATTGTTGACAAACTCTGAGAAGACGAGAAACAGATATTTTTTACATCAGTAGGAAGATTCTTTACAACTGCCCGCAATCACATAATAAGTAAATTTCCACTGAAAAACAAAGTACTGGAGAAAGCAGAAGTTGCAGCGATTGAGAACATAGAAAATGCAAAGTTTTCTGATGTAACTTTTTTTACAGAGCGTTTTCCTATCATATTGCCTGTAAAGGATAATGAAACATGAGACATGGCTATTGATGAACTTCAGAAACAGTTCACTGTCCTTCACCTAGAAAATATTTCATCCCTAGTCAAGAAAGAAGATACAATTGATATCAAGTAGAGCACTGTAGGTAATATTGTTGTAGGCATAGATGGTCGTACAAAGTTTGACAGATTGTCGAAAGTGATATCTGTATTGACGATCCCCCACAGTAATGCCGAATGCGAGCATGTGTTTAGCCTGGTCGTGAAGAATAGAACCAAGTTTAGATCACAAATGTCTCACAAGTGTTTGGAGAGTATGTACATTATAAAATGCACCCAATCGGGAGTATGCTATGAACAGAATTTTTCCGGTGTTTGGAGAGTATGTACATTATGAAATGGAACCAATCTGGAGTATGCTATGAACAGAATTTTTCCAAAACATTCTTGGTTAAAGCTAAGAAAAGAGAGCTACTGCAGTTTCTTTGAAGAAAGAGTAGCTCAAGTGCAGTTTTCATATAAAGTGCAAATATTTTTTTATCTTGTTTGCTAGTGATCTATTCTGTTTTGTAAAAATTTTTTGATTTCCAATATATACTGTGAATGAATTATCAAACCAAAAGTTTGCCATCACTTCAACTACGATTTTGCTCTAAAAAGGAAATTAGGCAAGTTCCAATATCATGCTATTCTGTTCTTGATTATGGAGATTGATATTGTGTTTTATTCTCATTGAAAATAACAGTAATTATTACATTGATATTTTAACTAAGTATTGCAAGTCAAAATGTTAAAAAAATAATTCACAGTGTAAATTTTGCGCACTCTTTTAATTTTTAGGGATTTTACTGATAGGTATTTTCAAAAGTTTGCATGTCTGGAGATGCATTTTTTGCACTTATGTTTGTGAAAAATACTGCATCATGAAAGAACCACTACAGTAGAAGGAAATTTTTTACACAAATTACTAGTATTATTACAAACAGTTACAGTTTCAGAGCACTGCAACAATATTACTTACAAAAAATTTGTGTGTTATAAAGTTTCTGTGAGCTGCAATAAGAGCTGCAACATGCAGTGGCATAAAATCAAACAGGCCTTGGATGTGTTTGTGCCAAACTGCTTCGACCCGAGTTCATAGTTCATCAGTATTGGCTGCTGGATGAGAGTGATAGGCTAGTTGCTGAGTGACCATGTCTCAGTCATGTTCAATAGGTGACATTTCAGGAAACGTGCAGGTCAGGGAAGAAGTTGTATCTTCCTTGCTTCAAAGACTACCTAGAAATTTCTGGCAATGTGTGGTCTGGCACTGTCTTGTTGGGATATGGCTCCAGGAGTGTGCTGAAGGAAAGTTATATGATACCCAATGGCTCCTCAAACCATCACACCCATTGTTCATGCTGTATGTTGCTGGACAATGGATTCTGTAAGATGGCTTTCACCTTGACATTGCCAAATGTATTTGTGGCCATCATTGTAATCCAAGTTAAAGCAGGATTCGACAAAAAACACATGTTGCCACTTTGCATGCCAGTGGGTGTGTTCATGAGCCCATTGTAGCCTGAGGCATTGATGGTTCAGGGTCAAGGGAACCCTCTGAAAAGAAATTCATGCACACAATCCTCTGTTAAGCATATACCTTGGAACCATGGAAGCAGACAATATCAGACCTGTTGCTGTATTTCAACGCTTTGCTAATATTCTAGACGAATGTGAACAGTCTATCATTGCCATGAGGATGTGGTGTATATAATCACGTGGTGTGATAGTATTTTGTAGTTCATTTCAAGTTTTTAACTCAACTCCTTCTCTTCACTTTACTGCTTCCACGCTCGTATCACTGTCCTTGCTATACGTCCTGTCAGAGCAACAATTGCGCAGTATAAAAGGCATTCTTCAAGCTGATCATTTGGCCCTATTAAAACTCTGTATTGTGCTTAAAAGTTGCCCTCTCAAATCAATGAGACATACTGTTGCTAGCATATTGATGACATTTGTAGCTCACTGACAGTGAACAACTATGTGTGTCTGGATTCTCATCAATCCTTTATTCATACACTTTTACTCATCAGTTCAGAGGGTGCCGCTACATTTAGGCATGTGCAATCATTCTCCAATTCTAATAATTTACATATTGTACCCTGCTTTCCATTTCCTGCGAGTTTCATTTCATTTGCAGGTTTCTTTCATGATATTGCATTTTTCACACACCAGTGTATAGCTTTGCCATTACTCAGTTATCCAGCAATTAGAATAAGATGGGAGGTTAGTTGAAGCGACTGTTGGGTACCTTTTCTTCCATTAATAGCAAGTTAACATTATTATAACACATGGGACATCTTGGTTGTTTGAAGATATAACAATACTCAATAATTTGAAATGAAATACCTCAGACAAAACTTGTTGAATTAAAGCCAACACTTTCAAAACAGTTTGCAAGTTATTTTTTACAAAACCAAAATGATTCACATAGTTATAAAAATGAAAATTTACTTACATCTTTGAGTTATGATGGATGCAAACTTTTCGGCCAAAGAGTGGCCCCTTGCCCAGTAACAAATAACTGGTGTATATGATTACATCATCTTAAGTCTGACCAGAAAATGACAGTAACTGCAAAATTGAGTACATATTCACTTGACCGCCTGTGAACGTAGTCCAGGTCATGTTATAAACACATTGCTGGCTTGGCAACATTCTACATGTGCACTCATCATGTGGCTGGATCATGTTGTGAATCACATGAAACAGTTAATTACCACTCAACTCACACCCCAGTATCAGTGATACAGCCTACTGATTATTATAATGTGTATTGTCTATGTGGGCTATGCCTTGGCTAGCTCGAACAATAAAAAAATAGATAATAGTTTAATTGTCCCATATTGCCTAGTATTAATGAACCCACACAAGATGACTTTGTATGCTTGTTTATTAGATCATAATTGAGAAATTGCTAAATTCTTATGGCCGCGGTCTGCCATCAACACTCGCTTCTCAGCGATGTACGGCGCCACTGCACACCGTATAATTGCGATGAATATTTAATTGGTTTAACACTGGCCATAATTGCAGCCTCTATCTTGATTCTCGGAGAGACTTGGACCTCAGTTTGCAGTGTCTTTTGTGTAAATCCTCTATGCTACCAACAAAAATCCTCTAACCTCACTTTGGTGTTAGAGGATTATCTCCCTGTTCAGAGGGGGCAGTGCTCCCTTCCATATGTTTCTTAGTTATTTGGTGCTCCGGGAATGTTGCATGGACCTGCCAATACTCCATACACATAGTCATTTCAATTTCATTTACATTAAAAATGTTTGAAATTACATTAAAATATTGATTACACTTATGTAATGAATTATGTACTTTAGTGACCCTTCCTTAGTTATAATTCGTAAAAACAATCCTCCCTCCACGGCAGATGGCCGGGAGCAAGAGGAGGTGGAGGGGCTAATGTCTCCCTTGCTGTCTGGACTACACGTGTGATGGAAATAGCTGTCTGCTTACTTCAGCGTTACAAGTTGTTCAATACACAACAGAATATTATAATGAATATACTTGGTACAAATGAAAAATAATTCTATATTCTGACAGATGGCAAGGTAATAATAAAAATTATATCAAACAACAAGCACTTAAAATTAACTATCAATTAAGGTGGCTGCCATACATTAAACATACCTTATTCAATGTAGCGTCATCACATACTCATTAAATGTATTTCTGTACTATAACTTACTGAAACTAGATAGTTTGTATGCTACTGCTTCGGGTCTGAGGGTTCACATCCCTTACAAAGCCCCCTCTGCGAACAACATATCACCTGAAAATGACAAGTTTGTTTACCTACATTATGTTTGGAGTTCTTTAATGTTTACCATTTACAAATTTCCAGACAGCTTGAAGAGATGTGAATCTAGTTACATTTTCCTCCAAACCTATAGAAATGTTAACCCCTCAGAAGTTCAAACTTGAAAGATGTGAATCTTGTTACATTTTCCTCCAAACCTATAGAAATGTTAACCCCTCAGAAGTTCAAACTAGATAAAACAACTCATAAAGTCTAACAAGACATAAGAGTCTTCAGGCGTAGGGTGATGCTCATTAGCAAAGGTTGGGTGCATCTCACAAGCTGGTTCCCAAGCCAAGTTCGTCAATATGATTGGCTATTATATCTTATATTACTTTGAACAGAAATGCCATGGGCCCTGAACTTCAAACTAAGGCTATGGTTACACAGCATGCTGAACGTATTCTTTTTAAAAATGGTCAGTTTTGTATATGGTTACATGGGGTCGGAAGTTCGTCTAATCATTGTCACTTCATATTTAAACTAAACTGGTGTAAGTTTATCAGAATGACTCTTCTGTGTTTTGCTGTGATAGGCTTGTTGTGCATCAATTATACGATAAAATGGCTTACAGCGAGAATTTGGGTGGCAGTGTGAAGAAAATTAACATGTAAGTTATCAGGTAATTAAATGTATTTTTATCTTGGGGACCTATAATTAAAATGATTTGCATGGCATGATATTATTATAAAATCTTAACCCTACAAACAATAAGAACACTGTCATTGCTCAACATTCTTGTAGGGTCTTAAGCCAGCCACGTAAATTTAAATATTTCAAAGCTATGATCAAAAATGTGTGCAACTTCCATTAATTTTTATGTTAGACACATTTTCAAGGCTTGTTTATAGTACAATAGTTATTTTGTGTTTCATCCTATTTTGGGTTTGTGTAAAGAGTAGTATAAGGTGTTATGCATTTGTGTGGCACTTAGTATGTAGTAAATGTTCAGACTCGTTGATTGAAATATAAACAATGGACACTAAATACCAAATAAAACTCCTAAACATACATGAAATCACAGCATTATTAAATGATTAGCAACTGTAAAAAGTTACCATAATAATTTTATAAAATGAAAACTGTTCAAATGTTAATTTCATTGTTTTGTGTTTGAAACTTGGGGTTATGAGGAGTTAAAAAGCTTTAATGAATATGTGCTCATGTATGACCAAAAGATAAACAAAATATTGACTTCCAACAACACAGAAATGTCCCGAGTCTTTGGCACAAACAACATAGACAAAGACAAATGCTACAAAAACTTATAAACGAAAGTGGCATAATAAAGAAACAGAATTACCGAAGGACCTGGCATAAACAAATATAAAAGGAATCAATATACACAATAAAATACTCATTAAAGCCAAATAGGAAGTGCTAATAAATAATTATGCTGGGTGATTGTACATGGCACAAAAGAGTATAAATAAAAAATATAAATACAAGACTTATTTGTATAATAAAAACATATGGGCCCAGAGGAATACTTAATTGTCTATAAATAAAAATACATGACTTCTGTTTGCGCATAATTTAATCTTTTCAATGGATTTATTAATTTTTTTTTAAAAGAAACAACACAGTTATAAATGAATAATATTGCGTGACAAATTCATTGCTAACAGAATAGATATTATGCAACACAATATTAAAGATAAGTATTTCCATAAGAAAACTAAACATGACAAATTATCAATTTAAATTGCAACAAGAAGAAATTAACTTCCATTAAAACATTACAGTAATATAGTAAAAGAATTAAGTGTCTTCCATGACACAAAACTGACAAGCCTTTTGGCACAATGTAAATGAAATAAATCAATCAGGCTTAAAAGTATAGAAAAAACCTGGGATGCATCCCTAACAACTAATGCTGATAATTCATATTAAATTAAAACAAACTCAATTCAAATAGTTAATATAATCACAGGACACATGTAGTCCAACTGACAGAGTCCAAATTTAAAATTGGTAATACATATTGACATATGCATAATAAAAAAGAATATTATTAAAATACTGTAAGTTTTGTAGGTAAAGTTCAGTTGTGACTTACGCTGTATGATGACCATCAAATCCACAGAAACAAATAAGTTATATCTCGGGTAAGAAGATTACATAGTTCGCTGTCGAACACCAGCATGGAGAAAATTAACTTTACTACATCGTCACCCACAAGGAAATGGTAGGCAATGTGCAGAAGGTTTATCCCATGAAGAAAAAAAGAATTTAGTCAATACGTGCAGAAATATAAAGTGTCGCACGTGCAGTAAAGACTAGCCTGCCACTAAAATAAATGTAAACATGAAAAATTAGTGAGTGAAAATAATTGGTGAATGAGGAGAAAGACTAAAAAACTGGAGTGTTACTCACTAAGTAGGGAAAATGAAATATCCAAATGTTGACCTACATCTTCAAGTACCAAACCAAATTGATGAAAAATAGGAAACACTACTCACCAGTATTAAATGCTAGGTCTAAGACCAACTACATGATGGCCACAAAACTACCTAATTTAATGTAGCAAGCACTTAAGTGCCAAAAAATGCCATCACAGCCACGCCACAGCACAGCAAAGCAAGGACGAAACATGCTGGCAGGACAGCGGAATGAAAAGTGTCTTAACAAAGGTGCCGGAAGAAAGCCGTAGTGCTAAACAAAATATGAACAAAAAGCTTAGAATTTTGACGATAGATTTCGCAGGCTGTTCAGAAGAGGCAAATTGTGCTGAAGTGCACAGAGGTGTGAGAACATAACACGTGAACGAAATACCATTTTTATGTGAAATCACGCATCAAGCGGCAGGAATACACACAGAAAATTTGCCAGAACTACAGCTGCACGGAATTGAGTGGAAGGGGTAGCCTCAGATGGCGACAACTTAAAGAATTTTCAACACTGCATTGCATATCCAGTTGGTAGAGAAACCCTCTCTCTTGAATCACGGGTCTGCAGGCGAGACGGGATTAAAAACATAGCTTTCAAAGCACAGACCACAACTGAATTTAAATCAAACTAAAAAGAAAAACATGTAAACAGTCAAGTATAGACAAAAATCTCAAAATAAACAGAAATACATAAATAACACATTATATATGCTTTGATAAATGAAAGTATTTACCATGATGAGTTATATCATAATACCAGACAAATAAGACATCAATAAATAAATTGTAGATGCTCAAAGGATAATAATAGGATTAATTATCACATTAATTAAATACCAAAATGCAACAAGACAGTTAAAATATTATACGCAATCATTTTTTTAATTAAATTAAATACTGAAAATTATGTTTGAGCCTGTTTAAAAATAGTACAGCAGTGTGATGGTCGTGACGTATTTTAAAACAGCACAGTTTAATGTAATGTAAATTATCAGTCCATTGGTTGTAACTGCAATACTAAACCTGCATGCAATATCTGTTACATAAATACAAGGCTGTAATGGATAAAAACAGAAACTTTATTAAGTGCTAGTAGGTAACATCTGTATATGCTTTAATGTTAGTAACAAGGAGGAAAGGATTAACCAATGAATGGTAAGGTTATTATGTGGTCTGAAAAACCCTTTATAAAAAAAGCAACATCAAACACAGGTTGAAGTTTGTTGGTGTCTATGATAAATTAATAGCTCCATACCGTATTACAATGTTGAAGATAAATCAGATTTTATGAAGAAACTGATATAAGAATTCAGCATCAATTTAACTCATGGTAGTTTATATCATGTGCTGAAATATTACTATTACTAGGTTTTATTGAGAACATGCCATTAAAAATGTTTTTCACTCACCTAGATTGGTGCTCATTTGTGTCAATGCTATCCTTTTCACTGATGTCCATACTTAACATACAGCTATGACTTTATATGTCTAAAAATTTAACAATTCCAGATTTTACACCTGACATAAAAAAAAAATTTCTCACAGTGAGGGCAGAACATAATGTTTCATACTTAGTAACGGGATTGAGTGACTTACCTCCTGTTTCTACAAATTTAGTTTGAAAGAAAAAATATAAAAAAACTTTTTCCATTTGTACTTGCATCCGTACAGAGATTCTAACACTGCTGCTGGTAACCAAGGTAACTCGGCTTGGTAGACAGGAGCCCAATTTGAAAGTTAGCTACCTACATTTGAAACTACTTAAGGGTGCAGACTTATGCCACAAAACACACAAGTGTAAGTAAATACAGTTAAATAAATAAAGATACAAAAATTACATTTTAACATTAGGTTGTAGAATGTGGGCAACTTACAGCCCCAAATAAGGGGCAAATTTTTTATTAGGTTGGTCAGACATTTGTGTAATGCCATTAATCAGTTGCAACATTAGAAAATTACTTAAAGTTACTCATACAAATAACGTGTCACTTTCATTGCAAGTGTAGCAAGTTGTAAATAAGAAAGTTAATCTAACTTTCATGGGGTCGAAAGAAATGGTCTTCCCAATTTATTTGCAACCAATTTCGTAAAAAAAAAAAAAAAATCTTTAACATAACCCTAAATTATTGTAAGTATTTTCTAATGTTTATACTTTATCCACTAGATGAAACTGCTTAGCTGTTTGTTTTTTCTTTCTATTTTTCATTAATATTTTGTAAGGTTTATTTATACCTCATGCACTAATAAATACTTTTGAACTTAACTATTTGTGTAGTTTTTGTGTTTGTTTGGAATGACTGTTAAATTGAACATATGAATTTATCAGGTTTTGGTTAAATATATTCATTAGTATTCCTGACAAAACCAATAAAGTTAATGTTGATGTGACAGACACACCAGATAAATAACATAAAAATTAGAGGGATTGCAAAACTATGTATTAATGAAACTTGACGCTAGGGGTGTCTGTTTCATAGCATTGTGATCAGTTCAAATTTATTTTACATCTTTAAACTGTCACTATTGTTTTTATTATAATCATGTAATGAACAAAGTGTTATTACAGGGGCAGGAATGAAAACGTGTTTATTGTGTGATGAAATAGATGCAGTGATGGGGACATGCACTGCAATAGGACTAGAAGTGGTTTTAGACACTTTGGTGCCTGTACATAATGCACAAATGCTAAACAACACTGATAGTATTCAATAGTTGAAGATTTAACAACTTTGGAAGAACGGCCAAGTTCTTCAACACCGATTATTAGTGAGACATTGGAACCTTCACTAGGCATCAATCCTCATCTACATCTAAAGGGTCTTTCCAGGGTAGCACGAGAAAACCGAAACTATCAGTTACCTTCGCATCAAGTATCAAACAATGTGGTGAATACTTAAATGCTGATTTATAATATGTGGTGTACATTCCCTAAGTTTGTTCAGAAATATTTTGATTGTTTTAATTCCTGCTGTCAGCTGGGCAAGTGTTGATTTGTGCACAATCAGTGTTGAACCTTTAGTGTTCTGAGACATTGTATACCAACCATTATATTTTGATCACAAAAAATACAAGAAAATAATTACATTTTTTTTAGGCTATAATTAATACTTTTTTATATTAATATGAAGCATGGTATTTTAACACTTCTAACCTAGGACATATGTATCTGCATATTTGGTGTCACTCTTAATTCAAATATCCCAGAAACAAACCTCCTATTGCCATATTATCACTTGTAATTAAAAGATGTACAAACTTTTTTAAAATTGGTATTATTAACAGCAATTACATGTCAAAAGTTTGAGAATACTTTTGTACATAGCCATGTATTTATATAGTTATAGTAAATGAACAATAATTTATTATATTTTTGCCAACAAACTTACAAATGTTAGTGACATAATGAAGATTAATACCTTGTGATTGAATGGAGGTGTCTGATATTATTAACTTAATTTTCATGGTGACGTTCCTGAAATATGCAGTGTATTTGTGTAATTTTTTGTGAAAATTTAGTATTTGTACATACTAAGTTGTGTTTATAATGTAAGGAGTATACATAACTATTGGCAATCTGTAATGTTTACCTTTAATATCAAGTTCACTTGTGTTCATTATGTTCCAGACAGCTCTCTAACTGAAAACAGAAATGTAGTACAATGCTTCTATTCTCAATTTCATATAACTTCAGTATATTTTGACAGTTCTCAAAAAGTAGTGCAACCACAATGCATCCCTCCGCCTCAGCTGTTCTTTCAGTGAGGAAAACTATGTTTGTAAAAAAATGTACAACACACACTGACAGGCTGACAACTTCAGTCCAGTAAAAAAGCTACTACAGTAGCTGGTTGTAATTCCCACCTGTTTTATAAGCAATATAGTGTTCTGTTTATTTTATTGGTGGAGCGGGGAACTCTCGTTTATCGTCTTTTGACAGACAGGATTGTCTTGTGGCTCTTCTTATGAGTAACAATTTTATATACCTGTTGTTTTGATGATACAGTGTAAAAGTTTTGCACACACGGAAATAACATTCAAATTACTATAACTCAAAAGTAGCAACTTCATCTAAGAACAAAATGCAATAGATGTGTTCATACCGATGCGAGAAACACACACTAAACGTTTTCAGTGAAGTCAACATTGCACATAAAAATCATTGAATTTCTTAATGTAATGAACTGCACTAAAAAGGGTGTTTTATTTAAGTCATGTGCATTTCAATACCACCAGCTAGAACAAAGCACAATAAATATGTTATTGTTAATACTGATGTGAGAAACGCACGCATTTTCATCAAATTTAACTTCACATGTAAAAATTGTTAGATTTTCAATTAAATGAACTAGCGTATACAAAAGGTTTTTTTTAAAGGCCATGTGCATGAAAAATATTTTAACAACAGTTTCCAGAGATGCTATTAACAAAAAAAAACAAACTTACTTTTAAATTTGTAATTCTTAAATATGTGGCTAGCTTTGGAAGATTACTTAGCTAAAATCACTTAAGCTGTTTCTTGAAATAATTAAATGTAAACTCAAAACGTAAATACATTGTCGCTCACATCACACTTCATGGTGGTTAATGAAAATGGTGAACCAAAGTACACAAGCAACCTTTTTACGAAGCGGCAGACATGTATTGATATTTATTTAATTTTACTAAGGAGACTGTTCTTAAAAGGCAACTACAACACTACATTTCGTGAAGTATGTAAATGCAAAAATAATTAACTGCTAATATAATTTTCTAACACCAGCAATAAGGAATTTTCGCATGTAGATAAATCACTATGAAAGAGGGCACAATCAGAATGGCATTCACAGGGTAGAAATGTTTCACATAACTGTAATATACATGTACTTTATCGTAAATTTTCAAAAGGTTTTTAAAGATTATGCTTTGTAGCTAAAAAAAAATTGTAAATTATTCTAAAAGCATAATAACAATAGATGCTGTAATTAACATTAAAGTTTTAAATTATAATTTTTAATGCAGAGTATTATTTTTCTTCATAGCCATTGCAAGGATCGCCAACTTAACATCATCCTGCAACAACCATCAGCTGACACGATACTTTGCAATTGAGGGCATTTACTGTTTACTTGCTGTGTAGGTTTGCCACAGTGTCTGTCAAAATTTACTGAATTTATATGAAATGAAGTGTATGAAGCAGAGTAGCGAGGGTTCCAAGAGGAGCTGGAGAAAGACGAGTGCTGCAGGAGAGAGGAGGCTAATGAGAAAAACATCATGTAGAGCAGTTATTACTCTCTGTTTCATGTAACTTGGCAAGATTTTGACAATTTGACGAAAGTAGTGCCAGTGTTTACGTTTTGTTTATGTATCCTTTCGCCATCAGCTGTTGCATCAAGTGGCAACTGTATATTTTATTAATACGCTATTAGCTAATCCACTTGTCATTGTAATTCTAAACAAATTTTAAGGTATAGACTGACATCTGTTTGAAAAATTCATAGGTTATGAAAGTAAAAATAAAAAAAACCTTGCAAAAAATGAATACGCTATTGGAAAATGAATAATGAACACCCAGATGCAAAGGTCCCAGATGAATGGAGGTTTTACACTGTATATAATAATGATCACAGGGTTGTACATCTATGGACAGAGGCTACAGAGTATCTTGAACATCAGTATCTTGTGTAGCCTCCTTTAGCCATGATGCAGTCCTGCAGTCGTGTGAGGAGACGATTATAAAGGTTTAGGATTTCATCTTGGGGAATAGTGTGCCATGCTAATTCCACCTATTTTTGCAATTGGTGGAGGTTTGTTTCCGGTATTGCAGACCGCACCAAACGCCTTCCTATCATGTCCCACACATGTTCAGTGGGGGACAGGTTGGATGATCGGGCTGGCCAGGGGAGTTGATGAACACCTTTGAGAGTGCATTGGGTAACACGAGACATGTGTACACAGGCATTATCATGCTGGAAGAGAACATCTCCTTGGCATTGTAGGAACGGCAACAAAATGGGCTGGATGATATTCTGGATGTAGCATTCACTGTTCAGTGTTACCTCAACAAATGCCAGAGGTGTACGGTCATTGTAGGCTATTGCTCCCCAGACCATGATGCCAGGAGTTGGTTCTGTATGCCACTGCCGTATACACTCTGGTTGTTGCCGCTCTCCTGGTCTACGCAGCACTCGCAAACGACAGTCACTGGCACCAATGCAGAATCTGCTCTCATCATGAAACACAACTCCGTGCCATTCATCCCTCCAATTGCGTCGTTCATGACACCATCCGAGGCGGGATGCACGGTGATGAGGTGTGAGAGGAAGCCTGGCGAGCAGCACCCTTGATCATAGTCCAGCGTCCAGCAAATGGTTGGTGATGGTTCTAGCTGACACCCAGGGTGCAACAGTGGTCATAATCTGTGCGGCGGTTGGTGTGCAATCAGTAATGGCTGCTCGTCTGATGCGGCAGTCTAGGTGGGAATCCGTATGCCGCTGCCGCCTGGAACTAGGTTGACGAGTATGTGCACCATGTTGGACCACCAGCACCACCAATGATGCACAGCAGACACTTGATGTCCTACGCGATTCTTCAGAAGGACCATTGAGCCTCCCTCAGGCCCACAATACGACCTCATTCAGTTCAAAGTCCGTTAATTGCACAAAGTGTGGTCAACTATGCCGTTGGTGGCATGTGTACAATGCTTACTACACACAGGCCAATGCTTGAAATTATAATTTCACAGAGTCAACCACAGTTGTATTGGGCTCAGCAGTGTTACACCTAGTACGTGGTTCCTACTCTGTTCACATCACAGCACTGTTAATCATTTCATGTACTACTCTCTCTGTGCCCCATGTGCATATGGTGTTTCTACGTCAATGCGTTAGTGGTGTTCATTTTTCATTTTCCACCAGTGTATTTGCTAACTTTTTAAATTTAATACAGAGAGCGAATTTGGGTTAACATTTGCAAGACAATAATTGTAGTTCACTTTTCTCCTATTACTGGCTCAAAACGACTCGAGTTTGAAATATATTTAGTCAAATTATTTGAAAAATAATTCAACAATACCCTACAACATTTCTGTAGGCTTTTGGATTTAATATCAAGAATCTGTAAATGGCATGGTGAGTGGGGATACAACGTAAAAAGAACTTCCAATGTTTTAAGTTGTGTTTCATTTGAATACAGACTGTTTTAATTTGAGTTTCACTTTGAACACCTCCACATTACTACTTTAGCACGAAGCTGTTTTGGAACAACGTAAAATAAAACGTATTAATTAATCTAGGAACTCTTTCTTATCCGCGTATTTTCTGTTTGTGTGATGTGCGTCGTCAGTGCAGTCAGAATAGCCAATGTAATATTAATTTTCATTCATTCATGCATCAGCTGGTACAGGATTTTGCAAATGGCACGTTGTTTGTTTTGTATTCATCAAGTTTCCACTCAATGACTGTGAAGATCTTGCCAAGTTATATGAGACAGAGAGTAGAACTGTTGAAAATGCTTCATGGAAACAAAAAGTGAATTTAACTTATGTTTATTTAATATTTTTGTTATTTTGCCATATTATATTTGTTATTATAAAGATGTAAAAATAAAAACCATTAGTTTCTTAGGCTTTCTTTTATTTATTCCATTAGCTATGTCCTTTTCTCTCAGTTAATAATTGCAGAATTTTTAAGTTAAGTTGCATTGTTTATGGCATAGAGAACTTAATATAACATTTATTTACTAATTTTTGCATTTATATTAGCATGCCAAGTTGTTACATTTGTTTTCCTGGTGGGTTTACTCCTACATATGTATTAATTGTATTGCATCTTTAATATGAATTTAATGCAAGTGGGGAAAAGTGAGGAATCAGTAACCAATAATTTATGTGTATTTAGTGTATTTTACAACAAATGACTGCTTCAAAATAGGGTTGTTAGGAAGGAAGAAATACAGTTGACCCTTGATAATCCGACAGGTATGGGACAGAGAGGGTGTTGGATTACTGAAAGTGTCTGGATTACCAAAAGTGGTTTTTTAAAACTCTATGAGTAGCAGTAAGTTACTGGAATTACAGTCATTTTTGTATGTTGAACCATTTAGGACAATAGGCTATGAAAACAATTAATTTTACAAAGTGAGAACAAAGAAGTTGAGAAAAAATTTACGTATGTATATTAAAAACATGAATTACATATTATATCGTACAAAAACAAAACAAAACAAAATTTTGAAATGAAAGGCATACATACGATAATGTATTAACACTTTGAAGAAATCTGGGATAGTCTTCTGTTTCTTCTTACGTAAACTGTCAGTCAATGCTTGTTCTTGAATGTCTTTTAACATTAATATTTGCTTGCAGTCAGGTCCTCTCTCCTTACACCATCGTAATGAAGTGTTTGCAGCTGATGAAGCTTCATCGCAGTTGGCAGTGAATCTTGTTTCCGAGGCCTCCTGGATCGTGTTGTCAACAGGTTCTGTGATTTCCTTGATAATTTCTTCGTCTGAGAGATCAGCGTTGAGGTTATCATCTAAAACCCATGTTTTTAAGTCTTCCACTGTATCTAGTGGAATTTCAATTTCATTGCAAATTGCAAGTGCAGCCTCCAAAATTGGTTCAGAGTCGTTATTGTTGTCTTGAGATTTGTTGTCATCTTTCTTTGGAAGAAGTGGATTTTCTAGCCAAATATTTTTCCAAGATTTTATTAATGTAAGAGATTTTACTTTACGCCAAGTAAATGCTGCATTGACAATGGCATTCTTGATGTTGAATTGTCTCAAGAGGGATGTGATGTCTGTGTTAGGTTGACTTACGATGTCCGTAAGTAGGCGCTTCTTGTAATGTGCCTTGAGAGTCTTGATAACATTTTGGTCCATCGGCTGAATGAGAGCTTGTAATGATGCAATATGCTTAATTTTTCGGGACACGAGTGTAAATTCTTTCGTGTGTATTTAGCTTTGGAAAGCCTTGTAATATTTTATCAAGTTTCAAGTAAAGCCGCGGTGGCTAGTTTCCCGTGTTTGTTGGTCGAGCAGACGTGTGCGGACATCTGCTGTTTACGTCCGTTTACCGTCTAGTTTCGAAAGGTTTTCGAAAGTTGTTGTTTTGGTTATGTGGCTGCGACGTGACGCAGTTGCGAGTACAACAACATGTTGTGAGCGCGAGACACAGCGTAGTTTGGATGACGCTACTGGCATCGCCGGAGGCCTTGCGCTTATCTTAGGAAAAGGGGGGATAGGCCTGCCTAATATATACTGGTGGTGCCTATCGCCTAAAAAAAAAGTCACCAACCGTCGAAGAAGGCGCATCGGGCGTGTGAAGATGCGTATCCGCACTTCTTAAAGTGGGTGTGGCGCAAGCACCCGTGACCGTAAGACCTTTTGTTCGCATTTCCTTTTCAATGTAACGGCACTTAAATTCTATCAACTTATTTCCGCCGGTGTGGGGGGTCGTTAGGGTGCCAGGAGGGAACAAACATCCCTCCTGCCTTCGGAACTTAAGTCTTGCGATGCAAGTTAAGACATTAACAAACTGTAAACTACTGTGGCGCTGTTTTCTGCACTGGGATAACTAATTGTGAAAGTTCGTACTCTGCAAACTGGAAAGTCGTCTGTGCAGCACTGTGAAACTTCAATGATAAATAAAGTATAAAGCAAACTAATCTGGAATTTCTTCTTTTTACTTAATCGGTGTCACCTGGAACTGAGTCTCGTATTCTACCTATGAGCAAGCCGTGGCAACAAGTAATACTTCCGCAACGTTACAATATGGCGCCTACCTGTGAGGCGGTAATACTATAAAGACGGAACTTTACAAGCTGTTGTATTTTTTGGCAAGTACAAAGCCTCTATATGGCTCAAAATCACCAAGGTGGAAAATTTGCTTCGCCAGCAAATAAATCACTAAATTCTTATTTTTTTTTAACAAGTAAACATTAGTAAATACTAACCTTTATTCGTGTTAACTGTACGTCGTAAAATGTACTTAAAAAATAAATAGTATAGAATATTATTTTTAAATATATGTATGGAAAGTCATTCCGAGAACGCGTCCCAAAGTAAGGATCCATAGAAACAGAACTGAGAATTATCATAAAATAAACTATATTTAACAGTTTCCATTATTTGTTAGGGTCAAATTTTATCTAACACCAAATTTTTGTAAGTAATATTAAAAAAAAACATATATTTTATTGACAAATATGCAAAAAAGTTTTGTCAGACATCGTATGCATCATTTCAGTGAACGCATTTGTAACTGGTTGAAAATAATTAACAATGAACGCAGCCTTTAGGAGCTAGGGCGCAGTAGTGGTGGAAAATGGTATTATAACCGGCTGTTGTGAGTGTTTTTCTCCAAATTAATATAAATTAAGTGGTAAGTACCTTTCAATTCAATATTAACAGAACGTACATCAATAGATCATCATCCCGGGAATGCGTTTGTCAGATTGAAATATTGAAAAAATACCTTTTATAGAACAAATAGTAAAACAATAACCTCAAATATTTTACACAAACCGTGCCAAACCGCGTTTAAAATGGCTGCCGTCAATAAAAAGCGCGCGTCTATTTGAAAACGTCATTTCGTGAATGGTCATTTCGGGAACGTTCCCGGACATGATGACCCGTTCTCGAAATGATGATGGCATTCCCGGGATGACTATTTCGTCCCAAAGCGATATCTGCTATTGCAAATTCTGAATAGATTTACTTTTTTTGTTGTGTTTACGTAATTTTCAATAAAATATTAAGCTTTTTTTTTTTTTATAGCAATATGGAGTCTAACGAGGCTGAAAAAAACAAGAAAAGACCTAAAAAGCAACTTAAAAAAGATGGCTTAGCTTATTTACGCCAAAGAGAAAAAGCCAATGCTAGAAAAAGAAAGTTTTTAGATAAGATGACTGCTGAACAGAGAGACATTAAAAGGGCTAAGGACAGAGCATACTATGAGAAGAAAAAAGCACAAAAGAAAGTAAAAAACATAGCTGAGATGACAGAGCGGGAGAAGCGAAAGCAGAGAAAAGATTGGAAAAAAGCATCAAAAAAGTACAGAAAAAGGAAGAAAGCATTATCAAATATAGTAATCGATACGCCGCCACATTCAGATGATGATTCAGCCGCAAACCCTTCAATGGGAAGACAAGTGGGAAGAAAAATTGTACGGAAAGATAGAGCCAAAGCATACCGTAAAATACTAAAACAGGATCAAACTATAGTTCTATTG
>NQII01000981.1:760374-813077 GCA_002778355.1 Clitarchus hookeri | reverse complement strand
GTCTTATCCGGAAGAGCCCATGAATACAAGCGATTTGGAAAACCTGCTGAAATTTAAGAAGAAACATAGCATTTATAAAACCATTTATGACTCATCTTCATCAGATGAGGATGATTTAATGGCAATTTCTATTCGTCAGCAGACTGAGCAAAAGTTAAACAGTGTTGAAGCTGGTACATCTTACCGCCAAGACAAAGAAAACTTACATCCTAATATAATAACCCCTGGGACATTTTTATTAATTAAAGTACCTACTCAAAAGACAAATATACATTACAGATATGTTGCCACCTGTCAGACTTTTGTTGATAAAGATGACGGGGAAATACTAGTAACATTCTTGAGATCTGTGCGTAATAGCGCCAGAAAATTCAAACTAGAATTAAATGACGTGTCCTATATTGCCTTTGAACAAATAATTAGTGTTATTCCTACACCATTACTGAAAAAAGAACAGCATCGAGAGTATTATTACTTCGATTCTGATGTTGATATTTTTGAAAAATTCTAACATTTACTATTTTTTGATGAATCTTATGCATAAGCAAACTTGTTTTTGTTTCAGAATTTAATTAAGATTTTATTGTAATACTGTTATTTTTTATGAGTGATTATTAACAATAACGTACCTTGATACTCATGATTGTTAGAGTTGAGTTTGGCATAGCCAACATAATAATTTAATGAAAGGAGAATGAGAACTGATTAAAACTAAGTAAAGTTAATTTTATCTTAAGTACAAAACTTATACCAAATAAATAAATATTCATAATTTTGGAAACTACTAGTTCATTATTTGAATATACCCTTATTTTACCTATATCGTCATTCAGGGAACACACCGTGTCATTCCGTGAACACCTGATCATTTCCGGGAACGCCACTAAAATTATGAATAACACATACAATTTTAGATATTTTCATTAAAAAAGAATATAATTGTATTAAAAAGTTTAATTCTGTATACCTAAAGTAATTTTAATTATTTAAGTTACCGATATTTTTATATAAGGGGAATTTTGTACATAAAAATAGTAACTTATCCCCATTTGTGAGGGAATTTTTCTTCAAAACGTTTTTGTATGTAATATTCCACGTGTTTTTTAAATTAATATTAATAACTATATACCTACGCTGTTTTATAAGGTAAAAAATTTAATTTATGGTTTTGGTTTTATATTTCATTGACTTTACAAAAACGTTCCCGAAATGACCGTTTTTCGCGATAGGTCTCTTTAAAAACAATATTACAAAAAAAGTTTCTAATTCTGTGCTTGCCCTATTTCAATATTGTATATACACAAGTTTAGTAAAGATATAAGCTCATTTTCATAATCATAGCTTCTAAGTATTTTCATCATAAAACCAAACTTGAAATTTGTCACCTTGGTGATTTTGAGCCATATAGCCATCAGCTGTCTTAACTCTCAATTCTTCCTTGTCAGGATGTCCTGATGCATTGTCCAATAAGATAATGGCCTTCACTGGCAAGTTTTTCTCGTTCAAGTGTTTTACTTGTGGGACAAAACTGTTAATGTTCCAATCATGAAAAACTTCTTTAGTGACCCACGCTCGACTTTGACTCATGTACGTAACTCGCAGAGATTCAACCTTAATGTTTTTAAATGCACGGGGAGATTTTGATTTCCCCACAACCAATAGTTTTAACATATGACTTCCTGAAGAATTAGCACATACCATCAGTGTGATCCGTTCTTTTTGAAGTTTTCTTCCAGAAACATGTTTTTCCTCTTGAGTGACAAACGTCTTACATGGAAGTTGCCGCCAATTTAAGCCAGTCTCATCTGCGTTATTAACTTGTTCTGGTGTTAGGCCTAGTTCAGTGATTTTTGCATTCAGTTTCTGGATGAATTCAGAAATCTCAGACTTGTCAGCAGACAATTTATCTCCGCTCATCTGTAGGAATTGAATACCATGGCGCTTTTTGAAATTTTCAAATCAACTATCACTTGCACGGAAGTCGGGGGTTTTTTTTTTTTTTTTTTTTTTTTTGTAATTTCATTATAAAAAAATTGGGCTTTTTGTTTTAAAATGTCTCCTGAAACGGGTGCATGTCTGCTTCTTTGTTGTTTGAACCAGGTGTAAAGAGCATCCCCAACTTGAGGAAACTCAGTCATTTTAAGGGTTTTTCTTTTAATGGGCTTTTCATTAACAGACTTCATATAGTTTTCAATTTTTTCTCAATTTTTCAAGATATCATAAACTGTAGCTCACCCTATGTCATACGAAGTACATATCGACGTTGGAGTTTCACCACGGTCATATCTCTTAATAATTTCCCATTTATCAGATAGATTTAATGTTTTATGCTTACGTTTTGAACTTGTGCTCGCCATTACAACACTATACTATACAGTATGACTGAACAACTCACAACACTATACTATTACCCTTTAAACAAAAATACTTACTGTAACAATGCACTAACACATCTGCGACGAAACTGAATTTGGACGTCTAAACAAGCAACTGAAGTAGGCATGCGGAGGGACAGGTGGGTGTTTCCTGTCGCGACAGGAACGGCAAACGGTATGGTAAACAAAGCGCTCAAAATGAAGCTCGGGTGACTCAACTAACAGGCGCATCGGACTACTGAGCGTGTCGGATTGTTAAGTGTCGGACTATCACAAGTCAACTCTATTACAATACTTTTAACACACAATTACTATAATACACAAACATTACACAACAGCTACATTATATAATAAATTCCAAGTCATAACTCATTATAAATTCAAAGTAACAGAAGTATAAATTATTATATTTCAACAGTATTAGAAATAGGCACACAAAGAAATGTGCTTATCTCATAAAACAAAAACTTGTCAGATATCTCTACTGCTTGTATAGCATCTGTGCAAAAAAGTTAAACTTTTAAAGTACTCCATAGAGGTCATCCCCTCCCCCCTGACTTACTGTCTCTTGTTAATGCACCAAGAATTGTATGATGTTTGGCGTCTTCTTAGTTTTTTAATCAGTGCACATTTTCGTAATTGAATGGGTCCAGTTCCCTCTTTGGTGCCATCACAAACTTAATATACTTTTTTTTAAATAACATGAAATTGCTTGGTACTTAACATGAAAGTGTTAATGATATGTGACAGTAGTTTTGTACATGTTTGTTCATCTGTGTTTTAAATGAGCCAAAAATAATTGTGTATTTTCCCCCCGAGCTTAACCTAGTAGGCAGGGCATATCCAGTTAATTAAAAGGAGGGTTGATTTTTTTTAGTTAAATAGAAATAATGCTATTTGATATAATTTACTATCAGTGTCTTTCTTGCACAATCTCGTTTCTTGGAATGTTATCTTCTTTTCTTCAACAAGCGAGTAGTCCTACTGCGTTTCAGCTTTTACTTCATTCTTCACAGTTAGCGTGACTTGCAAGCTTTGTAGACCTTTTCAAATGAGCTTGGAATTTGACGAGTGTTCGCAATAGGAAAAATCTCATTTTCATTGCTTTGGTGCAGCTGAGATAGTGTTTCAATGACTCTGGCTTAGACGGAATCTTATTTAAGTTTTGATGAGTTGGATTCATTTTCAGCTTGCACAAAATTTTTTTTCAAAGGTGTATTGGTTTAATTCACAATGAGTTTGTGCGGATGCGTGTGTGGTTCAATGGCACTGGTTTGCACTCAGTTGTATTCTGTGGATAGTGTACCTGAGTCAAGTTCACTTGCCACTGAAATTGTGTTGTTCTCAGGTCATGCTGGGGAGATGGTTTATAGTATGTGTCCTTTGATTTAAATGTGTTTTGAAAGTGTCCAACTTCTCACTCCGCTGTTCTAACTTTTCATTCATTTGTTTTGTGTTCTCTCCATGCTGTTTTATTTCAGCTTGCAAACTGTCCATTCTTGCATCTGACTTCTCACTCTGCTGTTTCAGACTCCATACTATCCATTCTAGAGTTAATGCTTGCACTTAATTGGCCTATTATCTCTGCCAGTTTGGACATATCCCAATTATATGGCTATGTAAGTGAACTAGAGGTAGCCTGATTAGTCTGTACAGGGGTTATAGGGGCAAGTGGGGCTGTATTTTGATATTCCGAAGCCCTTCTAGGTGTTGAATGTGTTTGACTCATGTTACTGTGTCTGGGTGTCACATTTATGGGGATTACATCGTTAATTGAGGCATTTCCTCTGTATTAGAAAGCGTGTCATCAGCACTGTACTCCGCAAGAAATAGCTTTCTCTTTGTTTGGATTCCGTGATAATAACTGATGTACTCAAAAATAAATTTGTAATAGCAGGGCCAGATTTCCGATGTTGCTGCCGGTAGACCCATGAAAAAGTGCCATCCTCTCCCATAAAGATATATATATTTCATTTTTCTTCATTGCTTTACATTCTGCAGCAATGAGGCCAGGTGCATCATTTAAATAACATTTAAATATTATACATAAATTTTATTATTAAAAATTATAAAGTATTAGTAAAAAACCAGAACAATATTTAATAATTGAATTCACATTTTATACAATTCTAGAATTTACAATGGTAAAATATACTAATTTTGTTTTTTATTTGTAGTAATTTCTTCTAGCCTTTCTTAGGGAAAAGGCATTGCTGTCTCATGCAGCATGTGTGTGTATATGTGTGTATGTATGTATGTGTATGTATGTATATGTGGGTGTATGTATATACACACAATGTAAATACACCATACATCTATATAGTGTTAGTGCCATTTTCCACCTTCAGCAATGTATGTAATATTTAGGCTTCATAATTTCTCCTCACGGGAATTAATTGGAGGTAAATTAACAATGCCATTAGGAGAGCAAATATGAGAACAGGCAAAACAGCAATATAGTAGGATCTGTCTTCTTTGCTCCACTATTCGTCACTGTGTTCCAGTAATAGGAAAGATCTGTGGAGACCTGAGGAAGCGCTTCATTTATTATTGCAATGATAACATGTAACCTGTTTTATTTAACAGTAAGGAAAATATTGATTAATTTAGATAACTTCCTATAAAAGTATATAAAAGGACAGGAATTCAAGTACTCACAGTGTAGTACTTGTCGACAGGCACACATACACACCCACACACAAAGAAGGATGACACATTTTCCACGCTGTTGCACGATCACAACGTTTTGCTGGCTATGCCAGCTTTATCAGGCAATGAGTTGTAGAACACTGCAGTGTGGTGGAAAGGCGCTGTTGGTAGTAAACCTAGCGGCCAGGTGGCAAACTAGGGTGAAGCGGGAAAATTGAAAATTTGCTGGTATAGCTGATGAGTGTGGTTTGGAGCTGTGATTATCTTATGTTGAGGCCTGGTGGCTGCCTGGATTTTTTTATAAATTGGTGAGCTAACTCCCAGTGTATGAGTTCTGAGTTATTGCTTGAAGGGGGTAGGGCTCTCACAACTCTGGTAATGTAGCAGGAATCAAAATCTTTGTTGTGTGATGCTGCCTGTGCTGCGACTGGTTTGTCTTGTAGGTTATTGGTGTGACCAGCTATGGCTTGTTTGGTGTCTGCTCTGTGGCCGTTCATTCTTTGCATGAGTGTGTTGGTGGTGAGGCTGATGTATTCTACATTACAATTTTAGCACTGTAGCTGATAAATCAGGTTTTATGTTGGACAGTTATAATTGCCTTGGATGGGGTATGTACAGCTAGTGAGTCTGCTATTGAAAGAAATTGAGTTTTTGTGGATGGCACAGGAGCTATTGCAGGGGTGGGAACCTCTGGGGGTGGTAGTTTGGTCGACATTTGTGGTAGACTGCAGCTTTGGGCAAACTAGATTGTTGCAGAGGTTAGGTGGCCTTATGAAGACCAATCTGGGTGGTTTGGAGAGCAGGTCTCGTGTTTGTGGTTAGGAAGCCAGAATTTTATATCCAGAGTGTAGAATGATTCTGAGTTTACTTAGGCCTTCATGACATGGGACCACCAGAGGTATATCAGAGTTGTTGACCTTGGTTTATGTTCCGGTATTTGAGACGGCTTGCTGAATCTGTGGACGAGGTGTCTGGGGTAGCCCCTGTCGAGGAATGCTCTAGCTATTTGTTCACGCTGTTTTAAGTTGTTCAGAAAGTGAATTAGGCAGTCTTCAGTGGAAGTCCATATCGTGAAGATGACATTGATGAAACGCATCCAGCAGTGTGGTTGGGTTGGTTGGTTACTGAGGAAGTTTTCTTCTAACCTGCCCATAAACAGATTGCCACAAGATGGGGCCATATGTGTACCCATCACTGTGCCTTTGACCTGAAGGTAGTGTGTGTCTTGAAATCTGAAGTTTTTGCTGAGGGTTAACTTGGCAAATTCAACAAGGAATGCTGTAGAAGGTTTGCTGTGTGGGGGTCTTTCCTCGAGGTAATATTCTATGGCAGACAGTTCAGATGAGTGGAGGATGTTGGTATAGAGATGTAACATCTATGGTGACCATGTATGCATCTTGGGGAATGGGGTCCAGGTGTGTCAAGCGTTCAAGGAAGTGGCCAATGTCCTTGACGTGGGACGAAAGCTGCTGTACTCAAGGTTGAAGGTGGGCATCTAGAAGTGCTGATATTCTCTGTCGGGCTGCCAACCCCTGATATAATGGGATGTCCTGGAGGTGGCCGTTCCTTGTGTATCTTCAGAAGCAGGTATAGAATTGGTGTGGTGGGTTTATTCGGGGCGAGCAGTTTAATTGAAGCCTCGGATAGGTCTTGGAGGGGGCCCTGGGATACAAGGAATTGATTGATATGGTCGCAGAATCTGGTGGTTGGGTCTTCTTGTAGACGTTTTGTAGGTGGATGTGTTCTTGAGTTGGTTTTCTGCTTCTAGAATGTAGCCTGCAATGTTAACCAGGATGTATGTGATGAACTGCTCAAGGGGATGTGATGGATGGTAAGGGGGGAAGGTCCCAAGTAGATGGGGGTGCAAACTTGGTCAGGGCTGGATAAATGGGGTTACTGTTATGGCTTGGTGTGGAGAGTACTTGAGTCGGAGATTGCGTGTGAAGCTTAGGGCATCTTTTACAGTGGCAAAGTGGTCAAACTTTTTGAAGGGGGAGAAGAAGAGACCTTTTTGTAGAATGTTTTGCTCGGCAGCAGTTAGGTTATGGTTGGACAGGTTCATTACATGCGACCTGCTTTTATGGGGTGGTTGTTCATCTTTTATGTTTATGCATGGGAATGGCTTATGCAAGGTTGCTGTAGGAAGGTTGAAGCGAGACAGATTTTCTGGCTGACTGGGGTGGGGGTTTCTTGAGAGAGAAGGTGGTAGGCTAGGGGCCGGTTTTAAAGGTTTCCATGCACAGTTTACTGAGCTTAAGTAATTTGGTGTGGTGTCCACGTATGGCTTTTTGTATTGTGGCATATAAGATTTTGTTGGCTTGGGCCAGAAGAGGTGATTATGTAAGAATGAGTAACTTGATGTTTGATAGTAATAAGGTGTGGTGATTCATAATTGAGACATACTGTTTATGATTGAGGTCTGTCATGGTTAGAGAATACAGGTTTGATAACATCAAAGCTTCATTCCTGGTTTGTGGTGGCATGGCAAAAAGTGGTGGTTTTGAGGTGGTTAGACCACGTGGGGATAGGCCTAACTTATGGCAGGATAGAAGAAAAGTTGCGTGATTTGAGGCAGCAGATATTTTTTTGGCATGGTACAAAACTTTTTTAAGCAAGAATGTGTGTATTTCTGCGACTTCAGACATGTGGCCGGACTCTTGTTTTTATATATTGAAGGCAGAGGTGAACATGTAAAACATCTGAGAAATGTGCGGGAATGTGTAAAAATGTGAAAATTAATGTGAAAAAACTTGAAGTAGTGCTGGGAAGACAAGAAATGAAAGCTTAAAATACACCAGCATTTTTATGTAGTTAAACAAAGGACAGACACAAGATGGGAGGAGATCAAAACATAAATATGTTAGTTAAGTTAGTTATGTTGGTGAAAATCAGAAAAATCATGAAAAATTATAGTGCTGCTATCTGTCTGTTCAAATATAAAAAGAATTTAAATTGTTACTTCTTATGCTAAAAGTTGACGTTAATTCCCACTAACTGGAAATACAGTTTAAATTCACTACTCCATGAAAAATGCCCTTAGTCTTTAAATCTCCAAAATGTATAGAAAAACTAAAATTTCTTATTTCACATGTACTGTTTGTATTTTTTTAAAAATTTAATTTAGATACTTTAAAACTTTCTCAGGTTGATTAACTCTGAGAAAATTTAGATCAACAAATTAAGTTGCTACAGCGCTAGCTCAAGTCCGTAGAACATCCAGACCACTGAAACGTATTACACAAATCTGAGAGTCAAAATTTTCCAAAAATTAGTTTTAGCAAACTTCTTAAACTATCCAAATAAATACGTCTAAGACGCCCCTCCGGAATCAGAAAAGACTGGCGTCACCTGGGATTATATCGGCGTCATACTAATTAACATGGCAGCAGCACCTGAAAGTCGGTGGCGTCTAGAACCACTAATAATCCCTGAAATAAAGCCTGCACCCTCTTCTCAAATGCGGCACTGCGTTCCTACAATTAAAACTACTTTTTTGACCACTTAAATAATATCTCAATTATGCTGGTGCCCAGGATTGTCAAGATTTAATCCACGCAAAATTTAATCATGTCTGCCTTGCTCAAAGGTCCCACTAGAAGCGGTACTTCCGGAAACTTTACGCCTACCCAGCACTAAGAAAAAAAATCACTTCAGGAAAAATTGAGAAAGAAAACTAAAATCTCACAAAATGCAAGAAAATAAAACTGAAAAAGAATTAATTACAATCCAAAAATTGTTGAAAGAATTCAACACAAAAATCTTTTTGAAAAACAATATTTAAGTAATAAGTACTGAAAATCAAATGGATGGGTAGTGAAAAATTACCTTTAAATATTACATTAATAGAAAATAAAAAAATTTACTAGGGGCAATTAACAAAATGACGTTAAAATATAAACATTGGAAGAAAAATCAGGTCAAAACAAAACATTAAATAAATATTAACTGTTAACATAATATTTAACCAAATATCCTATGAAGCTATTATAGTAGCAAAGCAAATTTTCAATGGTAGGGAAAGTTTTTCAAACAATTTTGTTTTAGAATGTTGGACACCATGTTGCAGTGCTGCGTGACACTACGAAAATTAAATGAATTTCTAGTTCAAAACTTTAGGTGGTGCGACAGTTTTCGTCATGCTGATGTCAGAAGTATGTGTATTTGATTGGCTGTTTAGTTTTGTCGTGTTGTGTTTGTTGGAGCTGTGTGATTTTGGCATGGGATAGAAATGTTTGCAGGTAAGAGGTTGAGCAATAATTTATATCATGATTATGGATAATTTTTGCCATTTTTAAAGGCCTGTTCAGATATAGAGGAGACTTGAGTCCAGATTGTTCCATAAAATTATACAATAAACCAGTATAGATCTAAGTAACAAAAATTCAGCTACATTGTAATAAAAACACTTTGTTCCTTTATTTATGTTAAGACATTCCTAATTATAACTTATATGAGATAATTTGAACTGAAAAGTTGGCATTTTAATTATTTTTACATTGACACTGATAAGATGACCAAAATACTTTTTCCGGGTTGTTTCATTACTAATATAACAACTTCGAAGTACCTTTGTGGTGCAGTTGGCAATTGCATCTCAAAAAATGCCTAACTGTGATTTCTTTTGGAAAAGTGTTTATAAATTTTAAGATTTATATAATTTGAAAATCATTTAGGTGCTAAAATTAAGCTTATTCTGTAGTGAAAAATAGAAATTTGATAAGAAGTTTAATATACTGATAAGAGAGTTTTTGCTACTAGATTAATTATTTTAGATGGGGAAAAATATAATTATTAAATATAATTGAATGCATGATATTTAATCCTGTTGAATGTGTCTATGCTCAAAATGTTTTCAGTGTAATGCTGGAATGTAGTTATAGTGACAGTTTACTGACTGGCCCAAAATATTTTCTATCGGAGGACATTGCACACAGATATACTAACTTCTGGTAAATGATGGGTCACTCAATATGAAATCATTAAATTTTTTAAGAAATGGAAGCTGCACCATTTTTGAATGTGACAAAAATTTATTCCCAGGTTATCTTACCCTCAAGGTGAAAGAAAAACATTTATATTTTTACCTACAACAAGTGGATGATGGCAGCCATCTTTCATATACACTGCAAGCAAATTTCACATATCTCGGAGGTTTACGCAACTAGCAGTAACTATTTTAATAAGTCACGTATTGTTGGTTTTTAGTGTCATTTGAAAGCTTACACAAAATACTCTTAAACTGTATATTTATATTATAAAATACATTTTGTATTTTCAAGATGGTGGCCATCTGCTTTTAGCATTCACAAGATGTTGACAAATCTGGCAATCAGGGAAAACGAGGATAAGTCAGGAAATTTTTCTATTCTGGAAAAGTCGGGGAATAGAAACCATATCACCTAAAAGTTGGGGAAAATCTCCAAACACTTTGTAATTGTTATTTTACTCAAATGTACAATGGCTGCCACTTGTGCATCTTCTTTGACATGTTGTCGGACGTCTGACAAAGATAGTGACAATATTACGTAGTACCTTGTTTGTCACTAGGGTGTGCTAGTGATCAATGTTTTCTTAGTTCCTTGCTAGAGAGAAGCACTTTCCGCTGTATCCAGTTACTTTTTGCTAATATGGATGCTCATGACTTGATTTGTACGGATTACCTGCGTTTGTTCCATGTGTTATTCTAAAGTGTCTTGAAAAACAATGCGTTACTGGAAACTAAATAGTCACAGTTATTCTCAATTTTCTGTGTATTATTTATGATGCAAGTGTATTTTGCAAACGACTCAACAGCGGAGTGATTCTTTATGGTCGGACATTAAAGTGAAGGTACGGCGGATATCTTCAGTGTTACTGTGCAACTATTGGTTTTGCTGTTTGTGCAATGCTGTTTTAAATGGAGCTTCTTCGATTAGAAGCATGTTCTTAAATTAATATAATTTGTAGTGTTTTATATTAGATTGTGCGTAATACGACAGACCTTGGAAAGAATATAAAAAAAAATTTTGTGTGCATTCAGAGTTTTCTTTTGATTACATTTTTGTTTGAAATAAAAGTGGCCAACCATTTCTTAGTTATAAATTTTTGGGCGTTGCTAGGTTCACGTATGAAATAACGAAATGAATGTGCAATTTAATACATTGTGTAATTTTGTTTCGAAGTCAACAATCGCCAGTAGCATTCGGACCTGCATGCCACATGGGTTTTCATTAACCGGTACCAAGTTACTTGAACTTTGAAAATGGCAATTTCTTTTTTTTTTGTGGACTGCAATTGGTTACTATTTCATGCCTATGGATGTTTGAATTAATACATTTTTGACAAAATTTTCATGTAAAATTCGTAATTTAGATTTTGTTTTTTGTATGTAGCGGATGTTAGCAAAATGACAAATTACCAAATACAAAGTGGCAAAATGAGTGCCATGATGCTTTTAACTTTACAAAACACATGCACAAATTCATGAATAATTTGTTTCAAAACAAATAGTTCTGGCAGGGTCAAGAAGTCATGATTCTGTCCATGGCAACTCCAACATTGAAAAGGGTTTTTCCATAAATTCTGAGTGTTTGATGACAAATCAAAACGAAGCCTCATTGATTGCACAATTTATTGTCTATAATGCTGTCCTATCCTATGGTGAAGTGAAAGATGTCAGAAATTCTCGAGCCAAGTATGCAGAGGTGAAAGCAAAAGAGTTCAGTGATGCATGCTTAAAGGTAAAAGAAAGGTGGCAGAAAAGGTATGCTAAAATTGCTGCCAAAGACTTGGAGGGAAAAAAAAAAAGCAAAATTGCTGGAAGATGCGGCAAAGGAAGCAAGGTGTTTGGAGGATGAAATAAAGACACTGAGAAATCACTAATTTTTCTGCCTAGTGCTGCATTATTTCAATGTGGCAATATCTGACATTGTTTGCCAAAGGAATTTGTGAGTGCAATATTGGAAACATATTCCGTGTTTTTGTGTGCTAGCATTAAAAAGCATTGTTCTATATAAATTAATAGAATTTCAGTTATCTGCTCTTGTGTATATGGTACAGATGTTATAGAAAGTACGGTTGAAAATATATGATATATTTGTCTAATTATAAAGTTTTTTGTAATAGGTGTATACTGGCCTATATGTAACATGTCCTATGCATTTGTCTATATTCATGATTTTCTGTTTATCTGAAATGCATATTATTAATATTATTACACATAAATGTTATAGTGCACAGAGGGTATTATATTAGTTAATTCAAGTTCAGTGCATTTGTTTCTGTGTATGATATTTTATTATCTGAAGTGTGTATTGTGAATATTAACACAAATGTTGCATTGTACAGAAGCTATTGCTTAGTTTGCCTACATTTAATTCAAGTTCCATGCATTTTTTCCTTTACATAATATTTTATTTGAAATGCTTGTTAATACTTAATGCATGTGTGTTACAGTGAGCATAAGGTACTGTTTGATTGAAAACATAACGTTTGTTTTGTTTACTGAAAGCTACATTTTAAGGTTTTGCATGTAGAGCCTAATGTTAAATTTTAGCTATGTGCAGCTTTGTTACAGTGCAGGCTAAGAACAATTTGCTTAGTTGTAAAAAGTTTTTTCTTATAGTTTTTCTCTGTAAAATTTTTTGTGATTATTGTTACATAGATTTATTAAACAATGTGCTTTTGTACCAGTGATTTAGTAAATGTGTAATGATGTCTTCTTGTTATAGTTATGTATTTTTGCCACAATTTGGCTCACTAACTTGGCATAACATATATGCCACTGGTAAGATGAAACAGGGTGTCATGTGTGCATGTGGGTACACTTTCTCTCCCCTTTCCCCCTCTACTCTCTCTCCCCTCCACTCCCCTCCCATCATACATCAACACTAATACTATAAAACAAAGTATCTAAAATAATTTTCTAGTTTACAAGAAAGGTTAGGGAAAATCACAAATTTTGGTCTGAAAAGCAGGGAAAAGTCAAGGAATTTTGTAGGCTGGTTTTGTAGACACCCTGATTCAGATGACTGTTTTACCTCACTTTATACCGCACACTGCTTCACCAAAGTTGCATTTAGAGATCTGATATTTTGTGTGCTTAGTGTCTACATGTAGAACAGTGTGCAACATCAAAGTTATCCTTTCTAGAAAAAAATAGTCTTCAACTTCGGAAAAAATGAAAATTTGCAGTTTTCTAAGCCAAAATATGTTACGTGGGGGACAAAATAAAATTTTGAGTTTTTTTATGAAAGATACTCTTGATGAATAGCTATAGAGCACAAGTTGTCCCATTCTGTTATTTTCACCCTGGTTGAGTACACGGATTTAAAAAAAAAGTTTATTTTTAAATTAAATATATTGTGCATTATATAATCTCGCTTCATTCTGAATGTCAATAACATTAGGGCGACAAGGGGTACTAAGTTTTAATACACTGTTTTGACAGTGCAATGTAAAAACATTGAAAAATTTATTTTGTAACTGCATAAATAAATTAAAAATTACCTACTGTACTGTAATTTGAAAACTATAGACAGTTTAACTTAAGAAAAATCGAAGGCAAAATTCACGAAGAGATGTTTTAAGTCATGTTATTACATGTAGTGGTAACCACTCTGTAATGTCCGAAAGTCTGAAGATGACGCAACTGTTTCCTGAGATTGCATCATGCATATAAGCACATGATTAGACACATCCTGCCAGGATCTTCAGTCTTTTGTTACCTGTCCTGGTGGCATGTTTTTTATTCCATTCAAGTGACAATGAGTGGTTTGTTGGCTGTTTTGTTAAGGATGAGTGTCATAAAGTTGTTTACTCTAGATCATCACAGTAACATAAGTGATTAAATAAAAACATTAATTAGACTTAGAACAGGTGTGGATGAAGTTGTAAATATCTGTACATACCATTACAAGAAATATGTTGAAAAGTTCTTTCATTCGTAAGGTAATAACTGTTGTGACCCATGTGTCATGCACAAGACACCTATTTTGAAGTCGTAAGGGAAATCACTGTGCAGCTGTCTGCTAGACATAAACATCTGAAACTTATACCAGGTAAGCCTGTATGGGCACACTGTTTACAAAAGTGGAATAAAACCGTAGAGTTTGTGTTTGACGGAGAAGAACACAACAATGATGGTAATTTTGAGCCAGAATGCATTGCTGTAGAATTGGTTAACCACACATCTGTTGCTGTGGATGAATCTCCTATTAGTTTACACAGGTTTCCTCAATGTAAAAGAAGACTAGAATGGACCAAACAATTTATAACCTATCATGTAAAACTAGAAGAAAATTAGAAACAAATATCTCATTTTCCAAGGATGCTACTAATTATAAATAAATTACTTCAAATAACAATTTAGGTTACCTTGAATTAATAAGAGTTACAAAGTTTTAAGTTTGTTGCCAAAATGCTGGAGCATTTCTAAAACCAAAGCTGAGTTTAAGTGCAGTGAGTATTTAGTAATAAATGCAAGAACTTTAAAGGCAAAACATGGTGTGCTACCAAAGGTTGATAACAAAGAAAGTAGAAATTGTTTAAGTAATGAAACCGTAAAAGTTGTAACAGATTTTTCACAAGAGAGATGATGTAAGCAGAATCATGCCTGGTTCAAGGGACTGTGTAACAATCAGATCGCCAAGTGGAGTGACGACAAATAGAACAAAAATATCTTAGTACTCTTTAATTTAAATGAGATAGGGTTTTCGGTTTTCAAAGTTTGCCTCATTAAGGCCCAAGTGTTGCATGCTAGCTGGTGCCAGTGGCACACATTCTGTGTGCCTATATCACCAAAATTTGAACTTAATGTTTGCAGCTACAGTGAGTTAAATGTCATACAAAGATTTAATGAAAATGATTGTTTGTGATAATTCAAAAGAAAGTTATATGCTTTCACAATGTCATAAATGTCCTGGAGTTGATGTATTGGATGGAATCATTTGTGAGGAAGATGAGCTACTCAGTGAAAAAAATGGAAAAGTTTTTAATTGATCTAAAGGAAAGGTTGATAAAATTAAAAACCCATCACTTTATTGCAATACGTCATTCTGAATTTCTAAAATTAGAAGATATTACTTCTGCTGAGTGCATAATTTTGGGAGATTTCTGAAAACTATACTTTCGTAATTCAAGATGATGTACAGGCATTTCATTGGGTTAACGCACAAGCCACATTACACCCATTTGTTGTATATTACAAAGAAAGTGATTCCACAAAGAATAAAACCTTTTGTGTTGTCAGCGACTCTTTGACACACAACATTGTAGTTTACACCTTTCAGAAAGTTCTACTTCAACATTTAAAAGACATATTTCCCAACTTGTCAAAGTTGTAGCTGGTCAATACAAAAACAAAAAAAAATTTGTGTTAACCTGGCTAAGCATAAAGATGATTTTGGTCTGTCTGCTGAATGGCACCTTTTTGCCACATCACATGTCAAAAGTCTGTGTGATGGTGCCGGAGGTACAGTTAAATGTTTTGTGACAAATGCTAGTTTACAAAGAATAGCTGAAAACTACATTGTATTGCCACAATAAATGCTCAAATTTTGTTCAAGAAAGATTTCTGGAATGACATTTTTCTATGTGCCATCAGAAGATATTGTTTGTGAAGGTGAGGTACTTGAAAGTGGTTTTCAAGAAGCTGAAACTATTCCCAATACAAGACAGTAACATGGTTTTGTTCCAGTAGATGGAGATAATCTTGCTGTCTACCAATACTCATCATCCCAGAACTATTTTGTTTACTAGTATATTTGCATAATTCACTTGGAATTTGGACAGCACTAATGTCACTTTCGGGGACAGGTACGAATGTGTATGTACGTACTTCAAGTGAATTTGGATATGGCTTAAAATTTCTAATTATGCTTCTCCATCAAAGTCATTCATGCAAAATATATTTAATGACCTCTTATCTACCCATAGATGTGTATTACAAAAAAATAAAACTTGAAATTTTTTGCAGCTATAGACTTTGTTGTGATGAGAACAATCTGTTAATACATCTGAAACAGAGTTTTAATTGTGGACAGCTTAATGGAAAAGCTGGAAGGGAATAATTGATATTTTTCAGAGTTTTGTAGTGGAACAACCGAGTGTGACATTCAAAGATCGCCGTTTAAACAGCTGTCTTGCATCCCGACCATACATGCTTCATATTTCACAAAATAAAACATTATTCCTATTACACTGTAAAAAGAAACATCTCAACGGGCGTGCTTTAAAGCATGTACTTACGTATATTCCGACTTATAAGCAAAGGTAGTTAATTGTTTTGCACAAGGAACTGCATTTTAGAAAACCTCATTTGTAAAGTAATATAGCAGCTGTTGCTGCCCTACTTTAATTAACAAGCGTGGCTGTTCAGAGATAAGAGCATTTAAACATTTACTTTCTTTACTGTAATTTATATAATTTGTCAAGGAGATGTGTTATAAATAAAATTCAAATATCACACTGGGGAAACATAATTTATTTATAAATTAAGATACTCGTATTTTACTAATATCTTTATTGGGATAATTGAGAAAAACAATAGTGTTGTTTTGGTATAAAAAAAGTGTTGGGGTACTATATTTACACACATTTTTAACAGTGAATAAATGTGAAACTTGGAAGTATTAGGAATTTGGGGAAATTGTCAGACAGCACATTTTTATTCATACTAATATTGTATTTCACAATTAAAACTGGCGTCTGCTTGTGAAAAAGGCGATCAGGTAGATTACAGTAGTTCATATACACAGAGGTTATTTATAAATTAACTGTGGTACTGAATGCAACTCGTTGACGAAACATCACATTAACATAAATATTATTTGCAGCAAAAATGATTCCATCGCAGAATGACAAGTGGTTTTAATTAATAAATAAATAACCTTTATTTTCGCTTTGTTACTGAAGTCTGGGGGAGTGGGCAAAAAAAAAAAAACAATGAGGAGCCGGCCTCAGAAAGACTTAGCGATTGCAGGCCAAATCCAAATTATTATCGAGCAGAATCGCTTCACACGGAAATATGTTACGTTAAAATATCTATAGAGCTCGCTGAAAATGTATAACACTGATAATTAATTTGTATATTTGTATTTTACACATGAAAAACAATTCATTTCATGGGGGCGTGGTTTTCCGAAGCGAGCCGTAGGCACTGGCCAACAGATGGCAGCGTGGTCACTTATTTAGCTGCTGTGTCGCAAAAGTATATCTATTCTATCCTTTTAAAAGTAAATTTTTCATCTTGTGCGGGCTCAAAACAACTTGGGTTTGAAATATATTACGTCAAATTAACGTAGAAATTTTTAAAAAATACTCTGCCACAGATGTGCTGCCTCTTCAGTTAATATGAAGCATGCACGTGGCGACGTTAGCAAGCACTAGCTACAGCCTATGAAGAAGATAGAAACGAAGCTAAACTATCCCATACGGTTTAAGTTACATTTTGTTTTAACACCTAAACATTATTCTAGGACGAAGTTTAATTTGTTACACAAATCACAACTGTTTTGTAATGATATAAAATAAAATACATAAACATTTTGTGTACAATCTCCTTCCTGCCTGCATATTTCAGCAATGTCTGTTGTGCAAATGTAGGCTGTCAAAATAGCTAACGTGAAATTCTCTTGCAATCATTCATGCATCAGCTGATAAAGGATTTTGTGTATGTGATGATGTTAATATTATTTATGACATGTTGCCACACACTGGCTGTCAAAAAATTGAATTCTTATATGACCATATTATTTGTTTGCAAACTCTACATTTACAGTATGTAAAGTAAACATTTTTTTTTCCCACGTTGCTTTAACGGTGAAGATCGGTTATTCATAAACCCTTAGCCAGTCATTAGCCTGGAAAAATCTGTATTAAGATAAAACCACACAAAATCATATAATACTCTTTATGAATAAAGTTTTATTAAATTATAAAGTTTTGGAAAATTTTAAACTTAAATTTATGATAGCCCTTATAACAGAAGAATTAACACAAAATACCCTTTTTCATCCATGAAATGCACAAGGACATTGTAATGGCGCACGTCAAGGTATTAACGGCTGGAAATTACCACTCCGTTAGCTCAGTGGTAGCAACATGAAGCTCTTAAGGCGCCAATTCAATATTTAAAAAAGTCAAGTTCCGGTTTATTGGTTCTATACTTTTATTTACCAATCCAGTGAAACAGTTCACATACGATCTTCAGGTATGCCGAGTACGAACAGGGTTCACCGATATAAAGACAAACTAGAGAGCAGCACCACAGTCGTTGTTCATTATCTACGTCATAAAAATTGCCAGAAGAAAAAACAAAGGCAGCGACCTCCGGCGAACTTTGGCTGTACTGGGCTATGCCAGCAGAAGACCGACTCGAGTGCCTTTACTAACAGCACGACATCTCCTGCAGCGCCTCTCCTGGGCTTGTGACCATATCGGTTGGACCCTGGACGACGGGAAAGTCGTGGTTTGGTCAGATGAGTCCCGATTTCAGTTGGTAAGAGCTGATGGTAGGGTTTGAGTGTGGCGCAGACCCCACGAATCCATGGACCCAAGTTGTCAACAAGGAACTGTGCAAGCTGGTAGTGGCTCCATAATGGTGAGGGCTGTTTTTACATGTAATAGACTGGGTCCTCTGGTCCAACTGAACCGATCATTGACTGGAAAGCGTTATGTTCAGCTACTTGGAGACCACTTGCAGCCATTCATGGACTTTATGTACCCAAACCACGATGGAATTTTTATGGATGACAATGTGCCATGTCAACGGGCCACAGCTGTTCTTCATTGGTTTGAAGAAGGTTCTGGACAATTCTAGCAAATGATTTGGCCACCAAGATCGCCCGACATGAAACCCATTTAACATTTATGGGACATAATTGAGAAGTCAGTTTGTGCACAAACTCCTGCACCGGCAACACTTTCGCAATTATGGACATCTATAGAGGCAGCATGGCTCAATATTTCTACCGGGGACTTCCAAGGACTTGTTCAGTCCTTGCCACGTCGATTTGCTGCACTTCGCCGTTCAAAAGGAGGTCCGACATGATATTAGGAGGTATCCCATGACTTTAGTCGCCTCAGTGTATATAGTACTTGCTTATTAAAATTCAACGTTTAACTTACCCACTCCACAGAAACATGTAAAATTTTCTCTATTTTACGTGTGGTGTAATAAATAATAATCTTGGTAACTAGTTTCCAAAGAGTTGTTTGTAAAATACAGAAAACTTTTTCATTATAGCTAATAGTGCAGGTACTTATATTGAGAAAATAATAATTCATAGTATCATACTGAACTACAAAATAATATCAAGCTCGCTCTCATGTGAAGTTAGCTTAACATTAAAACAAAGACAAAACTCAGGTGTGCACACAACATGATGTTCAAAAATTTGAAGATGTCATTGTATAACACTTCCATGTTTTTCTTTCCTGTTCATTACAAGGGCAAATATTATATAATATTATATTTGGCTATAATTTCTTGTAAAAAAATAATATTTATATCTTAATAATTATTTGTAATTTATTGTTTGTTACTTGTCTTCAGTTATCAATTTGTGATTTGAAAGATTGCAATAACTTCAGTAAAACCATTTTAAGAAGTTCCCCCTTGAATTGTTTTTCAGCATGATTAAAATACAGGTTTTTTAACGAACCTATTAAATATGCCCCCAATATGTTTACCTATGAGAAGAAAACATACCCCAGACGAGGACTGCACTGTTTTTTCAAGATATAGTGCATGCTATAAGTATTATTTTGGGGCACTTTAATATCATCAAAAACATCTTTTTCGGACTGCTGTATTTTAAAAAATATTACTGGACATAAGCGGAACTACAATAGGAGCCTAGCCTGTATTGAACTTTGCTACAGACTTTTTACCAATAAAATTATAAGGTTATTGCTTGATGTCCCATAGGTACAGACAACATGATGAAAACATTGTATGCCAGTTCAAAGACTTGCACGTAGTGGTGATGGGACACTTGATGTGTGTGTCAGTGTTGCCCTTATCCCTCCCACACTTTCAAGCCTCAAACATAACAGTAGCTCTGTTTAGGTGACAGTCATAAAAGGGTTCATCACAAGCTGCTTCTGTGCTCAGCGGCATACTGCATATGGGTTGGCACCCTCCTGCAGATGTCACGGTCAAGCACAACAACACTACAGTAACTATCAAATTCTCTCTCTTCCATAACTTCCTTGGCTTGCATTATGTTGCTCCTTCATGTTATATACTTTTCACTTCTCTCTTATTATAAGGTGTGGTGTGCAGTGCCTATATAATAAGTTTCCAAAAAAATATTTGTGGTGTGGAATATAAAGATTTTTAATAATATTTTAACAGTGCTCATAATGAACTAATCGAAGAAACAGCAGATGAGAATTTTATATTTAAATAGCTAAATATGCCCAAAAATAGCTATTTTCATTATTAATCCAAAATTAAAATAATTATTCTTTTCATTATAATTATTAATTGGAACATTTTCTATTGATTGGTCATTATGAAGTTTTTCAGCATTAATTGGTATGCACACCATTGTGCAAATTACAGGAGTCTAAACATTACGATTTTAATAGCTGTGAGTGATGAATCCTCTAATGTATGTAGGATATTTTTTCTTTCACGTGACCTTTCTAGAGTTATTAGAACTAAATTTTTGACTAATTTTCATGGTTTTGATATGCGTATATTATTTAGTTCTTTGTTCACAGAATTTAAGGACTGTAAAGATTTATGCATTTATTTCTAGACACATTTAAAAATTATTTATATTCAATGAATAAAAGAAACATATTCTAAAATAAAATAAAGTGTGACAATTTCATGTTTATACATATTTCAGGTAATTACACTGAACAGCCAAAAAAACTGGTACACCTGCCTAATATCGTGCAGGTCCCCCGCGAGCTCGCAGAAGTGCCGCAACACGACGTGGCATGGACTCAACTAATGTCTGAAGGTATGCAGGAGGCATTTAACACCATGAAGCCTGCAGGGCAGTCTACAAATCCATAGGAGTGCAAGGTGGTGGAGATCTCTTCTGAACAGCACATTGCAATGCATCCCAGATATGCTCAATAATGTTCATGTCTGGTGATTTACGTGGCCAATGAAAGTGTCTAAAATCAGAAGAGTGTTCCTGGAGCCACTCGGTAGCAACTCTCGACGTGTAGGGTGTCGCATTGTCCTGCTGGAATTGTCCACGTCTGTCGGAATGCACAATGGACATGAATGGGTGCAGGTGATCGGACAGGATGCTTACGTATCTGTCACCTGTCAGAGTCGTATCTAGACGTAACAGGGGCCCCATTTCACGCCAACTGCACACGCCCCATACCATGACAGAGCCTCCACCAGCTTAAACAGGCCTCTGTTGACATGTAGAGTCAATGGATTCATGAGGATGTCTCCATACCCGTAAACGTCCATTGGCCCTATACAATTAGAAACTAGGCTCGTCAGACCAGGCAACGTGTTTCCAGTCATCAACAGTCCAATGGCGGTGTTGGCGGGCCCTGGCGAGGCGTAAAACTTTGTGTCGTGCAGTCAACAACGGTACACGAGTGGGCATTCGGCTCCAAAAGCCCATATAAATGATGGTCCGTTGAATAGTTTCCACGCTGACACTTGTTGATGCCCCATCATTGAAATCTGCGCCAATTTGAAAAAGGGTTGCACATCTGTCACGTTTAATGATTCTCGTCAGTCATTGTTTGTCCTGTTTTTTCATAATATTTTTCCGGCCGCAGCGATGTTGAAGATTTGATACCAGATTCCCGATATTCACAGTACACTCGTGAAATGGTTGTGTGCGAAAATCCAAATTTTATCGCTACTCACTTAAGTTTTGATAACCTGCCATTGTAGCAGCTGTAACTGATCTAAGAACTTTGCCAGACGCTTGTTGTCTTATATAGGTGCTGCCGACTGCATTGCGTTACTCTGATTGGTTCCATACCTCTGTTATTTGTATACGCACGCCTATACCAGTTTTTTGGCTCTCCAGTGTATAATATGAATTTCTCTTCAAATTGTGTGTACTTGTACTTTTGTGTAATTAACCACAAACATGGAAATCTTGTGTGTCTAAACTAGGTTATTACGAATACAACAAACTCACTGTTTGTGTTATAATAATGTGAATGTGTTGTGAAAAGTATGTGTGATAATTTCATGCAATTCAATAACACCAAATAAATGCCACAGTGAGTCTGTACGATTGTTATACAAAACAAAAGCAAAGTTTCTCAGTCTTTCTTGTTTTTGGAATGTTTCTATAAAATCATCTACAGAAAATTTTTTTTATATATAAATTTTGGACATATACCCATCCCTAGCTCTAGGTGTCATAGGAACTGTTAACAGTGCTATTCTCCATTTCATATAACTTCAGTAAATTTTGACAGACATTGTGGCCAATCTACACAGCATGTAAACAGTAAATGTTACAATTTGCAAAGTATTGCATCAGCTGATTGTGGTTGTGGGATGCAATTACTATGTTGGCGATCTTTGCAATGATTATGGAAGGAAATAGTACTCTGCATTAAAAATTATCATTTCTAACTTTAATTAATAATTACATTTATGGTATAAATTATGCTCTTAGAATAATGTAAAATATTTTTGAGCTCTAGAGCAAGAGATTTAAAAACATTTTGAAAACTTATGGTAGAGCATGCGTACATTACTGTTGTGTGGTAAATGTCTTCACTTGGTGAATGTCATTGTGCTCTCTTGCAATGATTTACCTATATGAGAGAATTCCTTGCTGGTGGTGTCTGAATACTAAATCTGTAGTTAATTATTTTGCATTTGCATATTTCATTAAATATAGTTTTTCTTAAGTGCTTTTGAAAACAGTCTCCTCAGTGAAATGAAATGTCAGCACGTGTCTGCTGCTTTGTAAAAGGGTTGCTTGTTTGTTTTGGTCTGCCATTTTCCTCAACTATCATGAAGCGTAAGCGACAAAATAAACACCTTACAATAAGTTTGGAATATAGCTAAAAAATTGCCTATCTAAATTTTTTTTGTATATTTAAGAATGTCATTTTTTTGTTAAGACTTAATTAACCTTTAGAAGTTTCTTTTTTGTCCGAGGAGTTTTTTTTTTTTCTCTTCAATTAACTTTTTGACGGGGACGTGAAAATTTATTTAGTTTTTGGAGATACTTCAGTTATTTTTGGAATGTATTAAAAAGATTCGAGAAGCATTGTGCTTGAGATGTTCGTAGCCGGTATGAGTGGAGGTTAAACTACAGCACTTAATTTTTGTAATTTTTCTGCTTACTGCTTGAAGGAACACATTTCTTTCTGCTGCTGCCTTTTTTTCCTTCTTCCCTTTAAATTTTAGTTTTTTGAAGTTTTGATTGTTTGCTCCATTATTTCCGGAGTTTTAACTGGTTGGGACATTTACTGTGGTTGTGATGAGTTTGTGGGTACTGACAGGGGAAAGGAAAGGGTTCAGGTGCTGAAAGCAGCGGAATGAGGATAGGCGACTGAGCGGAAGGGGGAGGTGAAGTGGAGATGGGCGCATGCCTCCCGGCTGTTGCTAAGGGTGCTTGGCACGTTGATTGGCTGGAGTCAGGTGGTGTGGGGAGAGTCACGGGAGACGGAATCAGGAGTTGTGATCTGGCAGACTGAAAGGATGGACGGTGAAGCGGTCCGGAGGAGACTGCCCAAGTTCTACAAGATGGGATAAGTATTGACTTAATTTTTTTGTTTTGATTGATTGGGCCATTTTTTTCCTGATTACAGGAAAAATGGCCCCATTCGTTTTAAGTAGTAGTACATGAAATAGCTGTATGAGTAGTCGGGGAAGAGAAGCCGAGAGTAATTCGTCGACAAAAGGACGCCTGATACGCTAGAACCTAGACCCCAACTTTAGGTAATGATAAAATTTTAAGTTGTAAGTTGTCATTGCTTTAGTATGGTTGATTTTTCTGTTGCGAATAAGTTTTGAAGGTTCAAGACATTATTACAGTCACATTTAGCTGACAAATGTATATAAGAAAAATCGTATCTATTCATTTAGTTTTTGGCTTTGGTTTTAATGTTAGACACTGATTAAATTTGTTGTTGCAGAGTACGACTCGTGGATTGCATTAGTGTTTTATTGATGTTCTGACTCACGTGTTTTTCATTGTTTTATTTTCTTCTCTTTTTCCAGTTATTCAGGTCTACATTTTTTAATGAATTGAGCCGTACTTGAGGGAAGCTAATTACTGCTGGTGATTGATGAGAAACCTTGATGTTGACGTTTTATCAGGAAATTGAACTAACCTAACTTGTGACGCAAAGATCTCGTATAAATAATTGGAGTCTCGTAGTTATTTCCAGTTTTTTTTTTTTGTAAATTAAAGAATTAATTAGCTCCATTTAAAAAGACCCGCAAGTCACTATTTATTTATTTAATCTGACTTCATTGATTTTTGTGGAATAATTATATCAAATATCTGTTAATACCAGCTACATAATTTAAAAAAAAAACAGATTTGTTTCTTTGATTAATTGTGAATCTTGAAAACATTACCAGAAATCTAAGAATTTAAACAAAGTGATAAACAAAAATAAAGTGTTACTTATCTAAACTAAATTGAAATTTTATATTTTTGTTGTTAATTGTTATTCAGAGTTTATCTAAGTGTATGTAAAGATGATGATGGTTCCTTTTTGAGATTAGATTGCTTTTTTTCCTTTTCTTTTTAATAAATACTCATTGTTAATAAGTTTTTTTTTTCTGCCCAAACAAAAATGAATTCACTCTCTTGCTCTCTATTTCTAACCCCTAAGGTGGCTGTAGTTAGATGATAAGTATAGAAGTATTGAGACTTTCAGAACATCTTGTTGTCTCTTTGCAGTACTAGGACTGCGAAGCAATCCCTAAAACTCTCGCTAGAAATAATTGCTAACCCTCCCCTCCCCTCCTCTCCCAAACCTTTTTGTTGTTTGAGCTTTTTCTTCGTTAGGTTATATACTGATGTTTTATTTTGAAAAGTGTGTCTATCCAGTTGCAGCCGGGCTTCGTTCTGGCCCTCAGTTTTTTTAATAATTGATTAAGCACGTGGTGGATACTTCCCTTTCTTTTTAGTCGTTTTTGTTTTCAGAGACTGGTCGTTAAAGATTTTTTTAAATTTTTATTTGGTCATGAATGGTCCCCTCCTGACACTCCATGTTTCAGCCCTTTTATATTTGGTGTAGGAATTATACCCCATATTACAACGTACATAAAAGAAATCACAGCAACAATTAGAAGTTACAAATAGTACTGATACATAATTTGAGATGCACAGTGTTTCTAATACAAAAACATTTTCCAATATCACAGATAAACATGAAAGAACAACAACATTAACGTAATGGTGTGTCTGACTAAAGAGGGTTTCTTTATTCCTTCTGCAGCTTTGTACCGTGTATGGCCTCCATGTGCATTTTACAGATCCCTGACACGCTGTGGCATTCTTGTAGTCAATAAGTTAATATCATCTTCCGGACAAAGGTCCCATTCCATTTAGGCAGCTCTTATGAGATTCGCAAGTGTTTCTGGGGTTTTGTGAACAGTTATAAACTCTGTTTTCAGCTTGTCTCGGGCATGTTCAATGTGTTAGTGTGCTCTCTGTTGATCACAAAAGAACTACATAACTCCCAACTACCTAAACTGCCTTATCTCACAATATTCCAAACTTTTTGGGAAGTGTATATTTACGTTCTGAAGTTTAAATTTATTGGATTCAAGAAACAACTTTTTAAAAGAAGCCCTTTTTTACACTAGTTTATTTGATTGAAAATCCAACAATTTTTACATGCGAGGTTAAATTTACTGAAAATGTTTATATATTGTGCATTTTTCACATCATAATGAACAGCGACATATTTATCGTGTTTTGTTCTTGTGAGAGGTTTTGAAATGTGTGGTCTAAATAAATGCCTTTTCTAGTGTTGTTCACTATATTAAAAAAAATCAATGAATTTTATGTGAGAATTTAACTTCACTAAAAATGTTTAGTGTGTGTTTTTCTCATAGGTTTGAACAGCGACACAGTTATGTTTTGTTCTTTCAAAGAAGTTTACACTTTTGTGTTATAGTAAATTGAATGTTATTTCCATTCAAGCAAAATTTTTCACTGCATCATGAAAACAGAGAGCACTTCAAATTGTTTCTACTCTCTGATAAGAAGACCCGCCAAACAATTCTGTCTCATGAAAGATGATAAAACTATAGTTACCTGTCCTGCCAATAAAATAAACAGAACCCCAGTTAATATACTACGTGGTTTATAACAAAAATAAAACAGGTGGGAACGGCAACCAGCTATAGTAGCTTAAGTACTGGACTGAAGTTGTTAGTCTTTTAGTACCTGCCATTGGATTCGTAGTGTGTTTACAAACATAATTTTTTTCACTGACAACAGCTGTGGCTGAGGGATACATTGTGGCCGCATTACTTTTTGAGAACTGTCAAAATTTACTGAAGTTATACGAATCTGAGAATAACATGAGTTATGAGCGAAGAGAGGAGAGATTTGAGTGGCTCTTAACATTGAGGTCTTGAGAGTCAAAACATTATTTATGGGTCATAGTCGCAAGAGTTAAAACTTAAACATACACTCCTAAAAATATATCATAATGTAGTAAGCACATGAGCATGTACTCCCTATATACCTTTGTTCAGGAGACTGTCAAAAAAATTTCCATACATCTGGGATTTCAGTAGATAAGGGTTCTGACACGTACATCAATAAAATATTAGACATCATATTGAATATAATGAGAGCTGTACATTGTCTGTGCATAAAGCTTAACTAATAAACACAATGAAAATGGGATTAAAAAAAAAAAGTATTAATATTACTGCAAATAATACATTAAGAAACATTTCCTCAACTCGTTTAAATAAAGAATATAACATCACAAAATACCGTACATAATTGATTATAATCAGATACTGAATGCAAACCGACCCAAAATTTTCAAACACTCTGAAAATGAAAATAATATGAGACAGAATGCAAGCCAAATTTTGAATATCCCATGCACACTTTCAGTTGAGAGTGCACGTAGAGTTTATCGATCGGGCAGTGTGTTCATGGCGGGTGAGACGGAGAAGGGAAAGCCTCAGCGGCGGTAGGAGTGAAACTATCTACCCCTCCCCCTCCAAACTGGTCGCACCCAGAGGGAGGTAGCAAGGACACTATGCTGGTTGCTAGGCAACCACCTCCCTCCCCGCCAGCCGTGTAATGGTAGGAAGCGAACTCTGCCGATTATCATACAGGAAGGCCAACGCTTGCACAATACAGTCTGCATATCTACATAGTAATCCATACTTACGTTGGCAATGCCGTGCTCACATGGCAAACGAGTAGTTGGAAGTAATTAATGATGTTTCACTTAAAAAAATTAGTTGTTTTGAGACAGAAATGAAAAATAGGGTGGCTTAAATTTATTTATTTGCTGTCTTCAATAATTAATAATTGAAAACCACGTCCTGTGATCTTCCCATACACTTAATGTGTCTTAAGGTAGAATGAGCGTGGGCTCAGTGCTTACGCATTATTAGATGACAAAAGGTGTTTAATAGACCCATTCAGGATATCGGTTTATTCGAAAAATACGTGTCTATTATGCTTGGTAATACAAGTCGCTTGATCATACCATTTTTGGTGCTAAGGGGAGGTAGTTTATTCGCTTCTGGGCATATTTTATTCGCGAAGATGCTGTCCATTAAGTGAAATTATTATTTGGTTTCAAAATCACTTTGTTTTTATGCCAGATACTATTTAACACCAACTCTAGGGGAAAAAACTGCCTTTAATCACAAAAGAAAACATCTTTGCAAAAAAATAATTCCTTGCTAAATGTATTATGTAACATTTTCAGGCAAAAACCATTTACTTTGAAATATTAGTGTTGAAAGGTGCAACTATTTTGAGCAATAGATAATCTCAATAAAATTTCTGCAATTGGATTAGCATCTCATACGCCCGGCTGCGGTGACCATGTTAGACCCAGCTGAGTATTTGGCCACTCTGGGGTGTGGTGTATGTGATAACCATGCATCGTCAAACTGTGATCACATCATTAGTTTTATTTGATGCGTTGTGTACTCTACGAATTGCTCTCTCGCCAGGCACGTAAGGAGAGCAAACAAGCACGTGTAGCATAGAGAGAGAACACAGATTTTTTTTTTGGTAGACATCAGCTTACCCTCTTGACAGCATGCAAGGGGAGGAAAAAATATGCATGGCTGAGAGAGAGATGGAAGGAGGATAGGGAAAGCATGTCAACGCTGGTAACCACTTCTCATCTCGTTAGGTGTGCAAGGGGAGGTTGGATACCAGACTTGGTGTTGCTGTCACCATCATCTTAACTGAAGAGCAATGCGCGATGCTTGATGGCAAACGGAGACACGTTTGACGTATTTCACGCCCAGTTATGAGAAGTTTGCATAAAAACCTACATAAACAACCAGCGTAAAACCTATAGTTATGGGGAATCATATGTGATGGGACCTAAAGATATTTCAATTGATGCAACATCTGATAAACAATAAAAGCAGGTACATAATTGTAAAATTATTTATATAGGAATTTTTTTGGGACCACTGAAAATTAACTGTGGATACAGTTTATCAGTATGTGTGTTTTTGATACATTGAGAGTTCACTGTATGTAATTTTAGAATTGACTATGCCCAGCTAGTTTGACAGATTTTTTGCCTGTGGCTGGATTGTGCAAGATGAAGATAGAAGATACATGTTAAGTGTTGTATACATGTGTGAAGGTAAATGCATGTTCCACCATTGGGAAACATATTCAACATTTGACAGTTTGGTACTCCTAGTTCTGCAATTTCGTACCATCTACAGCAAATAGCAAATGTGGGGAGGTGGACAAAGACAACTGGGTACTGTATGAACTGATAGAGAGCATCACAAAAAGTAATAGGTGGACATCTGCAATAACCTGAAAGTTATTCATTGCAAGTTCTTTTATTAATCATATCATTATGTGGGATTAGAAGTGGAGCAGTAGGAAATTGCAAGCAAAATGGGCAGTGGTGGAACATTGGTAAGTTTTTCAAAACCAAGGTTGATGCCACACAAGGTGATGCTGTTGGTGTTGAGAACATCAGTTGTCCACATTACATGTAGATCTTTTCTCCTGTAAACCCATTATTGCTGTCATATACTGTTAATCTATGATTAATTGCATCAGTGGTTATGTAAAAAGCAGCTTTTCAGTCAACAAAAAGGGTCCTCTGCTTTTGGTAAAAAAACACCAAACTCCATGTGGCAAAAATTAAACAGCAGCTGAGTGACCATACCTTTCATAGTCCCTGGATGATGCACCATCATGCTTCTTAGGCACTTCGTGAAGAACAGGGTGTTCAAAATCAGGAATGGTGCAGAAAGTGCCTTTTGGGATGTACTTCCCTATTGCAGGGGTGGCAGAATCATTTTTTTTGAGTGAGCAAGAAATACAGGGGCTAGGGTAAAGTATAAAGAAAGAAAATGTTTGTAGGGTACAAGAAGGATAGCATAGGTATGAAAAGATATATTCACATAGGAATAAATTGTAAGAATTTTTGTGTTAATATAAGTATGTTAAGTAATAAAAGTGTGGGAGGGTTTCACCACAGAAGTTTGTCAGAGGTCTGTCAGTCTTTAGTTATGCCAATGTCTTTGACCCATTAATTCCAATCATCTAACCCAAAAGTGACGACTACCTACTAAATGGACGTTTGTAATTTCACTTGTGATATTTTAAAACGTGAAAATTTTGTAATTTCACTTGTGATATTTTAAAACATGAAAATAAAGCTGCCTCTCAAAAAAATTTTAAAAATATATTAAATTTATTTTTGAATAAATTCTTTAAATATCCACATTCTTAACTGCAAACCCTGCCAGTATTGCTACTGCTCGCAGCTGAGGATCAGCCAAAATTGATGGAAACTAGCAAAAATATTCTTCTTACACTATGCCTACTCACTTTTACAACAATTAATTTAGCTTCTTGCCAGTTCCAATAAACTGCTTTACAATTACTGACACCTACCAAAATCAATGTAGTTTTGCTGAAGAAGAAAAATTAAAAAACATTAAAAGTTGAAACCATTGGACTGACCACATGTAATAACCAAGAATATATAGCAATTGGTGACTCTTCAAAAAGAATGTGTTTGGCTCGCCACCTAGGCTCCTGGTGGCAGAACTGAACATCTCTCCTCGCAAACTGGCATTTAAACCAAGGGAAACAAAGTTAAGGTGAAAAATTGAGTAGTAAACGGGAATTAGCTATACATATTTAATGCACCATAAAGTTGGCACCTTGCTTGACACCTCGCTTGATCACAATTAAAACATTAAATCCTAACAACCTACATCTCGTGAAAAATACAAAATATTTGTATGAATTGCTTGGAAATTAACACACTCTGTAAAAAAAAAAAAATTTATAACTGTGATAAAAGAAAAATTAATAAAGAAAATAGTATACAGCAAAATCAAAAGTAATCTCACTCATATGATACGAGTCAAGACTACTCTCTTTCCTCTAAACACTTGTTCTCATTTCATGATTTATGTTGTTGTTAACATTTATTGTGATACTCTTAGGTATTTTTTGTTTTGATTGCTTTAGGAAGAACACTGATTTTGATTATAAATAGTGTGTAACATATTTATTTATATGCTTGTTATGTAGCTTTATCTGACTGTACTGGAGAAGTGTGTTTATCTGTATATGTCTTTCCTCCCAAGTCCTCACTATATCTGGTACTGGTAACCAGTTTTTAATTTAAGCGGTATCGCATCGCAATTTGTGATGCCAAATTCTCACAATGCGATGCAAATTAGATTTTGCATCGCTAATTGCGATGTTCGGCACATGATGCTCGAGGTTGGTGCATTGTTTGAATGAAACTGTGTTAACTGATTCTGCGCATACCACCAAACGTAGATATACGCAGGAACTGAGCTGTCATTTTCATCTTAAAACCCACAATAAGTACCTTTCCCACAGCCACACTGCTTTGTTGGGTGCTGAGCGAAGGGACGACAAATAAAAAGTAACGTTATCAGCACTCCTGATTAGTCATGTCCGACCTGCTGCTGACTGCGGAGGGCGAAACAGTAAACAACAGCGATTGAAAGTGGCATAAGTGATGCAGTTTGGACTTGTCAAGCAAGTAGTTTTTGATCTAAGCTGTTTCGAGAAGTGCTGAAGCTCGGTGTGTATGTGCAGTATTTATGTTTAGGCCGCTGTTTGAAAGGGCACAAGTATGTAACGTAATGTTGCAAAGTTTCCTCTAAGTTTCTGTTTACTCCTCTGCTGGTAGACCTATGCAGTTGGGTGGATGAGGAAACGGGAAGGAGGGAATTGTTGAGTGCGTGGCTAGTAGTTTTTGACTTTGTTTGTATTCAGGCAGGTCAGTGGTTCCCAGAGGTAAACCTTATTTATTGTGGCACATAGGCCAACTCATCACGATTTCTTCAGGTGTTGAGCGCAAACAACTGTGCTGCGATCAGTTGGCCAGCGCGTGCAGCTCGCTTTGAAAATCATACCCCCATGAATTGACTTGTTTTTCATGTGTAAAATACAAATATACAAACGAATTTCCAGAAATTTATATTTTCTGCGAGCTCTATATTTTTTAACGTAATATTTTTCCTTGTAGCAATTCTGCTTGCCAATAATTTCGATTCTGTGTGTATTCACTAAGCTTTTCTGACGACTCACCATTTTGTTTCGTGTTCCCTCTTAATTCAGTAACATAGTATAAATCAGAAAAGATATATTATTTATTTATTAAAACCATGCGATTTGTGATGGAACCATTTTTACGGCAAATAATATCTATATTAATGTGCAGGTACACTCAGTACTGTGGTTAATTTATAAATAGCCTCATTGCATTTACAAACTGTAAACTACCCAAGCTCGTCTGTTTGATGAGCTGATGCCACTTTCAATTGTGAAATACTTTTTTTATATTATGAGTGAAAATGTGTTGTCTGGCAATTTCCTCGAATTCCTAATACTTCAAAGTTTCACATATAAGCTGTAACGTCCAAACTGCTACTTCATAATAACCACAATTAACATCTAATTAAGGCCGTTAAACCAAATTCGCCGTCTATAGCAAACAATGTTCCACAGTTTTGTGTCATGCTTTTAAGTACACACCTTGCCACACGAATCTAGTTTGTAGGAGCATTCAGTGCAATGGATGTGCGAGTGGCAAACACAATTGCAGTCTTTTGTTTAGAATAAAATTTCAAGTGTTTGTGATATTGAATATAAATACTGATAATGCTTCAAATAGCCTATATTGTGACCACATAAATGGATTTGACATAAAAATTGTAGTAATATTATGAACATATTACCCTCACAGATCAATCTAAGACTAATAAATTTAATTTTCCATCATCATTATGGTGTATTATTTCTGTTTGCTACGCAAGAAAGCTGCAATTTTCAAACAACATTTTAAGTAAATAAATTAATGATCTTAATCAACTTATGTCCATTGCAGAGATAAAATTGTTTACATTAAAATAAAATATTTTTTCATTACCTATTTGTGAGCAGCTTGGCGACATGTTTTGATGTAGATAGGCAGACTTAACATCTCATCGATATCTGTCATTACAAACTAAAAAGGTTTTGACAGTTAGGTGGAAACCACATGGTGGCGGAAGGATACGTAATCTGTTTGTTTCCTGGTTTTTCTACTTTTACACAATTTGTCAAAAAAAGGAATTATTAAATGAAATAGATTATAATATGTGTACTTGACAATGATTGAAGAGACTGAAAATTAAACTTTCAGAGAAAGTTCTGTTTCTCCAAGCTACATTATTGTATCAAAATGATAATGTTGTGACTTCTATTTGTAAAGTTTTTAAAGGAATTATTTATTAGAATGTTTTATTGCAACATCACGTTTCATACACTTGTATGTACCCACCCAGAAAACAAAGCAATATGCATGAGATGTAGTACCGAGAACTTTATTTGTTGTTTTCTTAGGATTAAAAAATTAAAATTATTATATTTTCCTAAAATTCGCGAGGTTGGATTTCGCCATGAAAATAGCTACACAATCTGCCGCTAATGCTATGCATTCAAAATTTTGTATAGCAGTTTGCTATAGGTGTGGGAAAAAGTAAATTAAACACTGATGGTAACTTAACTTTCCTTCTTTCAGTTTCCCCTTTAAGTAAAGTCCTGTTTTCCGTTGTTTTTTGTATTTAATTCTACAGTTAGTTGACATAACTAGCTCAAACTTAAATCACAACTTAAATTACAACATCTCAAATATCAACAGTTTTCATTGAAAAACTTTCAACATATAGAAAACAAACCACTAAGAACATCATGATTGAAATACAAGCAAAACTAGCTAGGTGCAGAGTTGAAACTGTTGCAAGTTATGACAGCCCCCACTAGATTTAGCATAGTTAAAACACAGATGTTGAAGGGCAAGTGGTTCCAAGAAAATATATTTGATACTACCAAATTGATTGACCAGCATTACAAACAAAACACAAAGCGCTTGCTCAGAAATTCTAATAGCATTTTTTCCAATGTTTGTTATTCACTGCAAATTTTTGGGGGAGCAGAAGCTACCCCTTGCTCCACTGGGTCAATTTTTCTGTAAGTGTTCGCTCCCCCTTTCCCTATGGTTCCACCACCTCTGCCTCATTGGAGCCATGTTTGTTCTAAGACAGGATTGAGAACCTTGTGAATCAATGGCAAATATATTTTGCAGCAGATTGAAACATTTTGAGTGATATGAGCTTATTTATTCCATTTCAAAACACTGGAGTTGTTTGAAGTATATAAATAACCAGTTGTTTTAAAAAATAACTGTGAAAATTAAGAGAGTGTAGTTGGGCACCAAGTGTATAAAATTTCATTATTTTTGGTGTAAGTATAATGATATATTCATTCCCCTTAAAGTATAAAAGTAATTATCATAGAGTATGTAATGTGAAATAACCTAAGCTGTCAGTTAAATATTTTTAATAATCTTCACTTTATTTGTAATTGTATAAAAGGTTGAAATTAGTATAATCAAGCCAGGAAATGTTTATTTTTTACTTTTTCAGCTTCTGTTCAGAAAATACTTGACATATTAGTACAGAAATTTGTGTTATATTCATCACCTTTTGCTTCTGTTATACCAATTTACTAACAAATTGAAAAATGTGAGATTGAAAGAGTACATTTATCAGTTGAATTGATGTGACCCCATCTTCTATTTTTCTCTCTCATCATTATAACAACATTTAATTTGATCCAATGTTTCCTTCCTGGTGCACATATTTTTATGGCATTGTTTGTTATATTGAAGAGTGTGAATATTCAAGTTTACATGGTCCGGTTTTTTTGGCACTCCTATTCTTTGGAAATAAATGTAAAATAATTTATAATTGACAGAAAATAGTGCAAATAATGAATAGTATATGGCTACTGCAATGTTTAGGCCAGTTTAAATAAAAGTGTAACTTTCTAATCTTGTGAGACCCCAATCTAAGGCAGTAGGAATTTCTTATATTGAATGGTTGTTAATGGTTAAAAGATACTTTTCGGCCCAGCAATACCATCCGTTCAGAATGTAAAACCATTCACAGTTTTTTGCTTTGATTGTTACTTTCAACATTTTTGACACATTTTGTTCCTAAAAATTTGTTATAGTTTACACGTTGGGATGGTCTTTTCCACAATCTGCCTATGGAAGGGGCATCAGGTTTGTACAGTATAAAGTAGAGGTTCATAGTTTGTTCAGAATGTTTACAAGTTCCATAATTGTTAATCTAAGGAATCATAATCATAAAATAAACTACCACAGTGAAATGTGAAATTATACTAACAATAAATTAGGATATCTCTGGTGTGAACAAGATGGACACTAGGTGTTAATCTGACGTTTTGTTTTCTTTATCAGTCCTTAGCAGAAATGCCTTCTGTTATTTTTTGATTTGGTTGCTGTGTACAGTTGATCTGGGGATGGAAACTTGACATGGTGTGATATTCTGCTTCGCAGCATTCACGTTATTTTTTTTTTTTTTAATGATTCATGCAGTGTGGGAAACACAAATGTGAAATTAAAGGCAAAATTTTTACTGATTTACAAAATTGCTGTGCTATGTTGTCACAGTACTCTTAGAATATGGAAAAAAAAAAAAAATTAAAATAATACAAGAGTAGTTGTTGTGAACAGACATATAAATAACATATAGCTAATTCCATAAATGAAATTAACTTATTAATTACAAACTGAACTAGACAAAAAGAACATAACGTGATATCAAATGAACATACAGGGACATTAAGAGCATCTATATGCAAATAACTGAATGATATTATGAAGACAGCACAGATAAACCTGTATAAACATTTAGGGAACTGGGGTTTTTCTTGTGAGACAGACTCGGTAAAATGTTGTGAGTATGGTTACAGAGCAGTATGTATTCATTTAATTCACTTGATTTTGAGTTTTCTCAGATGAATGAGGGAACAACTTTTCCTGAAAGAAGTTCATTTTGCTTATGGTTTTTTTTAGTGCAGTCTGAATCAGTTTTTATTGTAGGTTGTGTACTCTTTCAGAATTATGTGCTTTTTGCAGAATTATTTGGACTTTGAACTTACTGTTTAATTGTGAGTAACTTCGGAATCCATAAAAGTGAATACATTTTTTTTTGTATTTTGAATTTATAGTACAGTGTTAACAAGTGTGTGTGTCAATTTGAGTGAGTTATAAAATTAATCATTATTTATTGAGGAGAGTTATTTCTGTAGAGGTTTAGTTTCAAAAATTTTCAGAAAATATCCAATTTTAGAAGCCTTAGCGTGTGTGTGCGTGTGATGTGTGTGCGCACGCGTGTGTGCGAAAATGTTATTTTAAAGGTTGTATATATTGGAAAATTTTTGGGCTTAACTGTTGAGATTTTTATATGTGGTGTGGAATAGACAATTTTGTGAATTATACCGGAATGACCTGTATAACATTCTGGTAGCAAAGTTCTATTTCATATAAATTTTAATTGAATTTTTTTTTCTCTTAAGCTTGCCAAGTTCAGATGCATATGGTTAAGGATACAGTTATGTTAGAGAAATATTATTTTTATGTTATGTGCACATAATGCTGTAAAATAATATTGTTAAATCTTAAAGATTTTATTTTATTTCTGTTGCATACATATTTTTAGTGTGAACGTGTTAAGCAACTTCTCAACCAAGGCCGATACCAACCACTTCTTCTACATGATCCACATGCCGCTCTTCAGAGAGACAGCTTTGCTTCAGCAGAATCTCCAGTTGATGAAGCTGAAATTCGCTCAATAGCCAATCAACAAATGGCTTCATTAGAGAATCTTGTTCTCCAGTACAGACGTGGCCAGATGCGTTTGAGTAGAATTCTTAAAGATGCAGAAGAAAGGCACAAAAAGGTAATAAAAACAAAATATTTCTTAGTAATAATTTTTGTTGTATATCAACGCAGTTCTGTAATTTAAAAGTAGAGGGTATGGGTTTGTTTGCCATTTTTTTATTCACGTATTACAGTATCAACTAAAATATATCAACATACTGCATTAACTTCAGTAATGTACATTTACCAAAAAACATCTCTATTTTAGAAATTTAAAAATACCTTCAATTTTGTATTATTATTCTGAGTTTTATTACTACACTACTTGCTTCTGAAATAATTTGTGCTTTTGGGAGAAGATATTTTTTAATTAGTATTTGAAAATTGATGTTTTTGGAAATTTAAAATTTTAGGTTATTGAAGAACTTGACGAGGAAATAAGAAAGCACGAGCACGATACGGCACAAGGGGATGATATCACTTACGGCTTAGAAAAGGAAAGATCCAGATTAAAGCAGGTACAGAGGCTATCATAAACAAAAACACATCCCAGCATTATATTTTTTTTTGCATTTTTAAAGTCAGGTATGCATAAATGAGAAATTTTTTTCTGAAGTATGAAACATTGGATCATATTTAACAAAACATATAATGGGCTTATAGTTATTTCATGCATGAGTCATGTAGATGTACTGAGTAGTAGTTTATTTAATGTAATTTCTTTATTAAATTTCTAAATGGAGGTATTGAAAGAAGTGCAAAGAATTAAATTTCAAACCATTTTTTTTCAGTCACATTTTTTTATATAAAATTGTTGATATAATAATTAATTTTTGTTCTGATTCATGATAAACAAAATTCACAAATTTTGTGTAAGGAACTATAAAAGTGGTATCTTTTACAGTTTACCTTCACTAAAAACAAGTTTATATATTTTCAGTATAAATGTACATGTATAAAATAGGTGGCAGCATTTTTTAAGATTATAGAGTTTTTTTCTTTACGATATTTGTCTGAAGTTAAAAAGCATATTATCTTTTATTACACAATTTGTGATGAAAGCTATTAATCTCAGAGCATGAATCTTACTTATATCTGGACTACAGTTCAAATATGTACGTTAAACCTGGTAATCTTAATAAGTATATATAAGATAATATGGCTGGACCAGATTATGAGGGACCTTCAAAACTATACTTGTAAAAATATATAATGTAATTTTCAAATACATTCATATTGATGTATAATCATACCATTTTGTCAGTCTTTAACTTACCTATCTGCATGACTATTAATGTACATTGAAGAGCAAAAAATCTGGTACACCTGCCTTATATCGTGTAGGGCCCCCGCGAGCATGCAGAAGTGCCGCAAGACGACGTGGCATGGACTCGACTAATGTCTGAAGGTATGCAGGAGGCAATTCACACCATGAATCCTGCAGGGCAGTCTACAAATCCATAGGAGTGCGAGGCATGGAGATCTCTTCTGAACAGCACTTTGCAAGGCATCCCAGATATGCTCAATAATGTTCATGTCTGGTGATTTAGGTGGCCAATGGAAGTGTCTAAAGTCAGAAAAGTGTTCCTGGAGCCACTCTGTAGCAACTCTCGATGTGTGGGGTGTCGCGTTGTCCTGCTGGAATTGTCCACGTCCGTTGGAATGCACAATGGACATGAATGGGTGCAGGTGGATCGGACAAGATGCTTACGTATCTGTCACCTGTCAGAGTCGCATCTAGACATATCAGGGGTCCCATTTCACGCCAACTGCACACGTCCTATACCATGAAAGAGGCTCCACCAGTTTGAACAGTCCCCTGTTGACATGTAGGGTCCATGGATTCATGAGGATGTCTCCATACCTGTACATGTCCATCCGCCCGATACAATTAGAAACGAGACTCGTCTGACCAGGCAACGTGTTTCCAGTCATCAACAGTCCAATGGCTGTGTTGGCGGGCCCAGGCGAGGCATAAAGCTTTGTCGTGCAGTCAACAACGGTACACGAGTAGGCTTTCAGCTCCGAAAGCCCATATCAATGATGGTCCGTTGAATAGTTCGCATGCTGGCACTTGTTGATGCCCCAGCATTGAAATCTGCGCCAATTTGAGAAAGGGTTGCACGTCTGTCACGTTTAATGATTCTCGTCAGTCATTGTTTGTCCCGTTCGTTCATAATATTTTTCCGGCCGCAGCGATGTCGAAGATTTGATACCGGATTCCCGATATTCACAGTACACTTGTGAAATGGTCGTACGCAAAAATCGAAATTTTATCGCTGCCTAGGAAATGCTATGTCCTATCTCTCGTGCGCCGACTATAACACCACGTTCAAACTCACTTAATTCTTGATAACCTGCCATTGAAGCAGCAGTAACTGATCTAAGAACTTTGCCAGACGCTTGTTGTCTTATATAGGCGTTGCCGACCGCATCGCGTTACTCTGATTGGTTCTATACCTCTGTTATTTGCATATGCACGCCTATACCAGTTTTTTTGGCTCTCCAGTGTACTTTAAAAAATGTTTTTAAGGTAAAACCATAAATTTACCTAACTTTCAATTCAAGCATGTTGTTATGAATTGATAATATAGAAGTTATTGCTGTTAGAAACCATGCTTTAATGTTGAGGAGAGAAAATTTTTTAGGCATTTAAGAGATTCAGTGGGGTTTCCATTAGAAATAAATGTTATTCAAAAGAAGTATAGTTACATATCAGACAACTGTTACAATCTATCAGTATTATTTAGTTGTGGACGAGTCTTGATTATATTATTGTTACCTAACCGACTAATATTGAGTCGCAATAGTCCCACCTTAGTTCGAAGCCAGATGTTAATTTGGACGTGGGGTTTACAACAGTTGGCACTTCAGTCTTTTTGGTAGCTCCTTGGTCCATCTTGCTCGCTTAGCATCATGAGACCCTGTTGCAGATGTTCCGTTGCCATATATTGTCTCAGGGTTTCTTGAAATCATGACCTGGTTCCCAGTTCATATGGAGGGGGTTTCAACCAGCAGGCGTGGGCAATAGCATCCCAGAATTTACTGCCCGCTTGCCTGATTGCATTTCTTTGCGAGATGATGCATCCAAGCAGGCCATCAAATTTAGGCCTGCCTATGCCTTCATAACAATCCTACTAATATTATAAATGCTAAAGTCTGTGTCTGTGTGTGTGTGTGCGCGCGTGCGTGCATGTGTGTGTGTGTGTGTGTGTGTGTGTGTGTGTGTGTGTGTGTGTGTGTGTGTGTGTATGTTTGTTACCTCTCAGCTCCATAATGGCTGAACGGATTTGGATGAAACTTGGTATGTAGGTACTTTAGGTCCTCGAATAGGATGTATGATATGTTTTATACGGGTCTTGTGGAATAACAACAAAACATAATTCTGCAACAGCTGGGAATGTGACCAAAATATTTTTTTCCTCTGGTGTCAGAGTTTTATCAGGCTGCCCAAGGACCTCTGAAATGGCTTAATGACTGCTATCAATCGATAACAACCGAGACTGAATATTTAACATCCCCTGAAGCGCTCAGATGTTAGACCGCTAAACAGGTCACCGATCCAAATGTGTGCTGCTGGGAACATTGCTTAACTTTGGTGATTGATTAAGATCCCTCAGCCAAACGCAAAAAGTAGTACCTAGGTACACTTATTTCTAAAGCTACAACTTTATGAAACTCACATTTTGATTTTCCTACATCAACGCTGGAAAGCGGAAATGTGTTAACTACGCGATAGTTACATAGATACATTCCAAAAACAATACTCTACATCTTGGCTATTGGGTAAAAAATATTTCCTTCCTTTTGTGTTGCCGTAATCAGTTAAAAACCTGGACTAACACAGTATAATTTTATAATTCTGTTTTCACATAAATGAATTCTTTCTTCTCAATTTATTTATTAGTGTATCACTGTAAAACTCAATTGTACCTGGGTGAAGCCAGGCCGGTTCGCTAGTCCAACATATACAAGAGTATGAATTTTAACATTGTAATACAGAATACTATCCCACATCCAAAAATTAAACATTTATCGATGGCTTAGAATGAAAACCTTGTATCTCGCATCTTGGGCAAAAATGATTTTTTGATACTTTTGGTTCAAATACGATGTATATGTCATTTAGTAGACTCGCAAACAAATAAATGATATGCACTTTTTTTCATTTGGAGCACTGTGAAATGCAAGATACAGGGATTCTGACCAAAGGCATAAAAAAAATAATTTTGCCAAAAATGTGAGAGAGAAGGTTTTCATTCTAAGCCATCATAATGTAGAAGCCAGAACAATACTTACAGCTGTGTGTAACTGACCAGAAGGTCCTTGGAAGGAATGAATTCAGGCAAGAGGTGTGACATGTGGCTGGGTAGGCTAAGAGGTAAAACTACTGTGCAAGTAAAATATTGTTAAAATCAGTGTGCTGAACAAAGTTCTTTAAGTGATGGAGGTCTTAATTAAATAAAACAGTTAATAATCATTTCTTAATTTATTTATTAACACTACAAACAAAACACTCTTTGCTTAATACCTGACAAATGGCTATCACTTGCTATTTACAATTAATTTAATCAATACAATTTAAAACCACCTCAAAGAAATTAATGCAACCAAATAACTAAAATCAGTCCACTAAACAGTGTATGAAAACCTAATGAATTATTTTATAAATTATATGCCCATATTTGACAGTTCCAATATTTACAATAAAGTCCGTATCACATGTTTGTATAGTCCCACCTTAGTTCAGTCTAGATTCCACCAGTCCGAAATGTTTAAGAGATCTTCAAGCACCCACATGCACAGTTGGCCCTTGTCTCGTTGGGTATCACACCCTCTCATCCGTTCACACCACAAACACCTTGTCTGTCATCATCTGGTACCCTCGGCTGTTGTCCTTCCTCATTGCAGGTCCCTCTCTGAACCAGACTTAGCCTGATTACTTCACTTCTACCAGACGGCTACCACAATGACTGCCAATCCTCTTGCTATGGCAATATTTATAGTGTTGTAGACCATAGTCCAGAAACTTCTGTAAATGCTGCGTTTCACTTAGGGACACGATTACCAGAAAATTCTTACTCATCCTCCGAAGTCAACTCTCCCCCTGTAGGGGGAGGATTGTCTGTGATGGCAGCCAGGGTGGCTGTCAATTATTCCCAGGCCACCGGGCAAAGTGACGTAGCAGTGAGCGTGTCTGCTGGGAAGGAGGAGAAGGAGAGGGTCGAGGTGTGTCACCTCCCCACAGTGCTGGGACAGCGCATAACCAGGTAGCACGGTACTTGTGCCTAGTGTGGGAGTCAGTGTATAACTATATTTATTAGTAATTTTATACTATCACAATGAATATACAGAAAACTACTGATCTACCATTTTTCAGGGGTACTGTAAAAAATTTCCATGCATCCAGAATTTCAGTAGACGAGGGTTTGACACACACACATATATAAATCTTGTGTCCGTTTGTTTGGACGTGTGTAACTTCAGAAAAAATCAACCGATTTTATTCTGCTTTTATAAACCTTCCTTTCGTTCCCACGAGTGTTTGTACATCTTTCTTTTTTATCTGTATTACCTGCAAAGGTATAGGAGTGCCAGTCATTTTACTTTGTAACATCAATCCACCAAAACTTTGCAACGGCACACACCTTGCAATAAAAAGAATGATGGGCAATACTATAGAAGCTACCATCTTGAAAGGTGCTTTCAAAGGAGAAGATGTGCTTCTTCCCAGAATTCCTTTTATTCCATCAGAAATTCCCTTTCACTTTAAAATAACAGTTTCCAGTCAGATTGGCATTTGCAATGGCAATAAATAAAGCTCAAGGGCAGTCATTTCAAATGTGCGAAATAAATTTAGAAACTGCATGTGTTTTGCACGGCCAATTGTATGTGTCGTGTTCTAGAGTAGAAAAACCACAGAACTTATTCATACGCGCGGAAGATGGTAAAACTAAAAACATTATATACAAAAGTACTTAAATAATAAAGATTTTGAAACATATACTTCTTTCAATTAATTTCACAGAAATGAATAGAACCAAAATCTTTTATGCCACAGCAACGCGTGGCAGGGTTAGCTAGTACATCAATAAAATACAGGATGTCTGGAAAGTCGTTTCCTGATAACAAATTTTTTTTAATATCTGCTAATGTAAGATAGATGTGAAACCGGTACCAAAATGTTGGCAAACTAACCAAGGTTTTTTTTGCAACAGGACATCATCAGCAAGTCTCCACGTGAGCACCCTTGGTAGCACGTAGCACATCTAGTCAATATTCAACTTCTGTCCATACATAGCCAACATCACATGAGAGATAGATGTATTGACTGTGGATATCCGTTGTTGCAGAGTTGCAAGATCTGATACAGGAGTTCTGTATACAGTGGACTCTCATACCTAAACTGCATGTACCGATAAACCATATCCACAGTTAATTTTCAGTGGTCCTGGCGAAATTCCTACATAAATAATGATAAAGCTTACTGCTTGTATTGTTTATTGGATGTTGCGTCGATCAAAGTATATTTCGGTCCCGTCACCCAAGATTTCGAGCAACAATCATTTTTAAGCTGGTTGTTTATGCAAACATCTTGTGACTGAGTGTGAAATATATCACGTGCGCCGTGGTTTTATCACTGCTCTGTGGTGCGTGGTCTTCTCTTCCCACTAGAGGTGAGTCACAGAATATCAACCTGCAACTTTGTATCTGATACACACTCGTATCATGTACTATAAACGAGTACACTGCCGAAGTATCCGATACATTTACTATCAGTTTTAACATTCGCCGCCAGTATGTTGCATCTGCTGTTCCATGCATTCCTGATACAATAAAATTTTAATTGTATTTAAAATGTGTGGTTAAGATGAAACCCAATTTCTTGGTTTAGATTTGGAGACTGCACAGTTAAGCAATTTAATTAAGGAAAAAAAAGGATAGTTTATAATGAAGTTTTCGTTTTCACAATTTACATGTAGCAAGTTCATTATCCTCTCTGAAACATTTTCACGCAAGTAAAGTCTTTTATTATGATCTTGTGCTCGTGGCAATCGTAGAAATTTTAAGATTATCCGTTGCTCAAAATAGCTGCACCCATCATCACTAGTATTTCAAAGCAAATGTTTTCGCCTGAAAATGTCCCGCAATACATTTTAATGAGAAATTATTATTTGCAAAGATGTTTTCTTTTGCAATTAAAAGTAGTTTTTTACTGTAAAGTTTGGTGTTTAATTGTATCTGGCGGTAAATCAACATGATTTCTTAAACTAAATATTAATACAACTCAATGGACAGCATCTTTGCAAATAAAATGATATGCCTAGAAGCATATACTTGACCTCCCCTTTTTGCCAAAAACTGTTTGAACATCAAGCAACTTGTATTACCAAGTGCAGTTCATTTTCAGTAACTTCCTGAAAGAAAATGTGATGATTTATATTAATTTACTTCAATAGACTTTTGAATAAACTGATATATGTAAGGGCCTATTTGACACTGTTAGTCATCTAATAATGGTTAAGCACCGAGCCCGAGTGCAGCGTAACTCGCGATAGTGTGCGAGGAAATCAGAGGACCTGGTTTTGAATGATTAATTAGTAAAAGACTGTTAAGCAATAATTTTAATTTCCTTATTTATTCATTTCTGTCTCAAAATTAAAAGTATTTTTGGAAGTGAAATATAATTAATTACTTTAAAAGACAGATATTTGCCACTCATGCAAGGTGTTGCCAACATGTAGCAGTGTGGAGGGCGTATGGTTTCACTCCTCCCGCCGCCTCTCCTTCTCCGCCTGCCACCGTGAACACATTGCGTGATCAATAATTTCTCTGCACGCTCTCAGCTGATTGTGTGAGTGCGGGACGTTCAAAATTTGCTTTGCATTCAGTGTCATATTATTTTCATTTTGAGATGGTTTGAAAGTTTTAGGTTGGCTTGCATTTAGTGTTGGATTACAATCAATTTTATACAGTATTTTAGGATGTTGCATTCTTTATTCGAACGAGTTCAGGTGAAATGTTTTTTAATGTATTTTTTTACAGTAATACTAATACAGTTTTTTTTTTAAATTCTAATTTTTAATGTGTAGCTAAACTTTATTCACAGATAATGTACAGATCTCATATTACTCAAAATGAAGTATAATAAGGGCAGAAATGGTATTTTATTGATGTACATGTTGGAACCTTTTTCTACTGAAATTGCGCATGTATGGAAATTTTTTGACAGTCCTGAAAAACGGTAGATAGGGAGTCAACTATACATTGTCCTTGACATAACTTAATAGAAAAAATCTATTGGGGTTCTGTCAGTAGAGTGTGGAGGCCTAGCTGTCGGACCATCACGACCAATCCATTGTCCAGGAAAAGTCATATCAAGATAGGCACGAACCTCAAAACCCCAATGAGGTGGTGCACAGTCTTGAAAAAATACATCTGTGAGACACTCCAGCAACTGAGTAACAGCAAACAATTGCAACATGTCCAGATACACTGGATATGTGATTGTGCCCTCAGCGAAAAAGAATGGTCTGATAATTTGTAATGCAAAAGCATGTAACAAACATTCGCCTTTGGGCTGCCTCTGGTACACTCTGACACCTCACCAGGGAGCTCTGAACCACAAATATACACATTATACTGGTTCAATACATCACTGACAAAAAAGGTTGCCTCTTCAGATAAAGAAACACATTTGCAATCGCCATTATCACCCTCAGTACGTGATAAAATTTTGACTTGAAAGTTATACCGATGTGTGGCATCCGGGCAACAAAGCCTGAACAATTTGCACTTTGTATGCACAAAACAAACTTTTGTGTAAGAAATCATGGAGAGAACTTTTTGGCATCTGTAATTAATGTGAGGCACTACGCACTGATTTCTAGGGATTTTGCACAAAAGACTAGCTCACCGCTTCCACCCTTTCAGCTGAGGTTGATGGTCGGCCATTTCGGTAAGTCAGCAACAGATTCAGTGTTCTTGAACTTTTTCAGACATGCTGTACAACTTCTAACCTTACTAACTAAACTTCATGTTAAGTAATATGAGCCATACCTTATATGTCAATAAAGTTTAACTAATAAACACAATAAAATGAGAATTTTTTAATAAAGTATTAGTTACTCTATTAGTATTACTGTAAATAATACATTAAACATTTCACCTCAACTCATTTAAACAAAGAATATGACATCACAAAATACTATATTTAATTTATTGTAATCTGACTCTGAATACAAACCCTCCCCAAACTTTCAAACGCTCGGAATAAGAAGATAATATAACACCTAATTTGGAATGTGCCACACACACTCAATTAGCTGAGAGCAGGCAGAGATGTTATCAACCGGCCAGTGTGTTCACGATGGGTGAGACGGAGAAGGGAAAGCCACACAGCAGAGGGAGGGTGCAAGGATGCTACGCAACTAGCTCCCTCCCCGCCAGCCGAGCTTTACTGAATATCACAGAGGACAGCCGTGCTCGCATGGCAAATGTGTAGTTGAAGTAATTAATAATATTTCACTTAAAAAAAGGAGATTGAGACAGAAAATAAGGCATTTAAAATTTATTTCTTTGTGGTGTCCAATAATTAATAGATCAAAACCACATCCTCTGATTTTCCCATACACTTACGCCTCTTGTGAGTTATGCTGTGCTCGGGTTTATGCATTATTTGTCAAATAGGCCTCTTTGGGATATCAGTTTATTCAGAAGACGTGTGTGTATTGAAATAAACTAGTATAAATTCTGTGTTCTCCCTGCAATCAGCTATTGAATCTGAAAATGAACTTTACGCTTGGTAATATAAGTCACACATTGTTCAAACGATTGTTTTTATTTTATTTGGAAAATGCTGCCTATTGACTTTGTTTAAAAATCATGTTGATTTTACGCCAGATACGATTAAACACTAACTTTAGGGGGAAAAAACAACCTTTAATCACAAAATAAACCGCCTGTGCCAAATAATTCCTCGTTAAAATATATTGCCTAACATTTTCAGACAAGCCCATTTGAAATACTAATGATAATAGTTGCAACGGATAATCTTGATACAATTTCTCAGATTACCATCGCATAGTCATGACTGCCTTGTTAGTCAGTCGGCGGAGCACTTGATTGCTGTGTGGTGCGGACCGTTTGATACAATGACCATGTGTTGTTAAACTGAGATCATATGATTAGTTTTATTTAATGATACATTTATTCTACTGATTGCCCTCTAGCTTGGCATAAGGGGTGGAAGTGAGTGCGTGAGGGAGGGGAAAGGACGCAGTTTTTTTTTGTGCCATATAACAGCTTTCCCTCTCGTCAGCATGCAAGGGGAGGAAGAAAAGTTTGCGGCTGAGCGAAAAAGACAGAAAGAGGGAAGAGAGCATGCAAGAACACCATGCTGGCTGCTAGGTAACTGCTTCCCCTCTAGTCAGGCGTGTTAGGGGAGGGGACAATGCCAGAATTGCAAAGTCGCCAGCTGAATCAATCAGCCAAACTGGAGCACTGCGGCGTGTTTTAACGTATTTCACAACCAGTTATTAGATGTTTTCATAAACAACCAGCTTAAAAACAATCACAGGAAATTGTAAGTTACAGGACCGAAATATATTTTGATCGATGGAATAACCAATAAACTGTAAAGCAGAAAATCGTATCATTATGTATATAGGAATTTTGCCAGGACCACTGAAAATTAACGGTTACAGTACAGGCATTTTTTGTACATCAAGAGTCCACTGTATTTTAGGCATGGGACAGATCAACACAAAATATATGGCGCTGTTTTCTGTTTCTCTAGTTCTCAAAGTAATTTGCAAAGTCAAACTCTCTGGGATTTTGCAGAAAAAAGTAAACGGCAGCTGAAAATATAAACTTATAAGAGCGAATGTTAGTTATTGACAGACTTAATTCATTCATCACGTAAAACATATTTGCCCAATTTTTTTTAAGACCTCCAATAAATGAATTACATATTTATTGTACTAAAAATACTGCTTGAAGTAAGCAACTGTCATCTAAGGATAAAATTGTAAGACTGATCTTAAGTCATCTGTGAAAAGAGCTTTATGTGAGTTTTTGATAACATTAGTAATATCATTGATGAAAATAATATATAACAGGGATGATAAGGAACTACCTTGAGAGACGTTGGTTGTTACTGGGAGATGTTGAGAGTAGTTACCTTGTATCTTCACCGAGAATTTTCTGTTAGATAAGTAGCTGAAGAGGAGTTGAGGCTTGATAGCTTCTAGTTTTTTTTAGAAGCATTACTTGATTAAATACATCAGTGACCTTGGAGAGGTCAAATTAGATAGCGTCGACTGGGTTCCTGGAAATTATTTCTTTATGGTAGAAATGAGAGAATTAATTAAATTGGTTATTGTAGTTTTCTTAGAGGTAAATTTATATTGGTGATTGAATAGTTTGTTTTTTAAATAGAAAATTAGTTGCGCGTGTAAAATTTTTTTCAATACTTTGGAAAAGAACATAAGAAAGAAACTTGTTGGTAGTTACTAACATTGTGTATTCTGAGTTTTTTTTTTTTTTTTTTTTTTTTTTTTTTTTTNCAAAAATATCAGTTAAGAAAATTTTTTAACAACCTTTTACAATAAGGTTAAGGATATCATCCAGGCCAGCTCTGAGAAGGATGGTTTTAGATTCTATATATTACACTGAGGAACAAAATTGAACTTTTTTTTTTGGCACATGGACAAAGGGAGTTCCTAACAGAACTTGTCACGCTGATTTCAAATATGCAATCAGTTTTTCTCCATTACACACAATTTTTTTTGTGACAGATAAAGTGTAAAATAAACATAAAATGTAGTATATAAACAATAGTACATGTAGTAAATATAGTAGCATAAAAAATAAATGTGAAACATTAAATGTAGCATTTCAAACATCCCTCTTCAGTGTCCAGCAGAAATCTAAGAGCTTTCTTCCACTCCAGCGTCTGTGGATACTGCTTTTCCATTAGAGAATTTGAGAATTTAATGGTGAAAATGTTCCCCATGCTCGTCACTCACGGTGCCCAGTCAGGAAAGAAATCAAGGTGTGAGTGTAGGAAATGAATTTTTAAGGACATATTACACTTAATTTGTGTGTATGATTGCAAAAGGTCACTCACAATATCACGATACATGGGGGATTTATGATTTCCTAAGAAATGTTGCGCAACATCTTTCACTGCCCTCCATGCTGATTTTTCAACTTGGCTCAGCCAGTCCTTGAAATGCCCATCTGAGAACAAAGCTCTATTTTGTTGACCCTCAAAAATTCCTTCCTTGATTTTTGCGTCACTGACACGAGGAAATTTTTCTTTCAAGTATAGGAACCCTGCACCATTCTTATCCTCCATAGCATTAACGAAATTTTGGAAAAGTCCCAATTTAATATGCAGTGGCGTCAGAAGAATCCGGTCAGAGCTAACAAGTGGAGGATGTGCAACATTATGTCCAAGCACTACCGATTCATGCTTTGGCCATTCCCTTTTGATGTAATGGTTAGTCCTGTCCCTACTGTCCCACTCACACAGGAAGCAGCAAAATTTAGTATAACCAAGCTGCAAACTGGTTAACAGCAAAATCACAACACACAGTCCAAAGGTACTTGTCATACTTAGTTTTTTCCAACAACATTTTCATGTTTTTGTATTCATTCATGTTGGTTGAATAAGCTAACGTCACAGAAGGATGTGTGTTGGCATTATACAAGAGGACAGCCTCCAGGCTGGTTTTCGAAGAATCAATGAAGAGTCTCCATTCTGAAGTTACATGTTCATGATCAAGTTCTTCCATCAAAGCACAAACGTCATGCAGTACACTAACACACCTTCTTCAGAGAATAAATGTTCAAATTTTTCCTGGCGGTTGCGAAAGGAACACACTTTTGTGACTACATGTAGGAGATTCCAACCTTTGAGATAAGCCTAAAGCTCGGCTGCTTTTTTAGACAAGTTAAAATCCCTTACAAGGTCATTTAATTCGCCTTGAGATATCATGTGAGGTTCACTGGATGATGTACTTGCCTCAAAAGTGGCATCTTCTTTCACTTGCTGCATTTTCATAACAGATTCATTTTCACTTTCATCTTCCACAGATACATGTGCTGGAGGTTGTGGAACAGGTAAATCTGTACTGTGGGGCACGGGCCTCATAGCAGATGACAAATCAAGGTACTTTACTGTTTTTTTTTACTTGCCAGTGATTACTTTTTTTGTTGTAAGACAGAAATAACAGTCAGATGAGTGATCTTTTGGTTTCACGCCACACCATAGGTACTGCAAATGTCATGTGGCGATATTCCTTAGTCCAACCCGTTGGACGTTTCACACAGGTTGAACAGCATACATGAGTGGCCAGACATGAGTGGCCCAGTTCTTCTCCTGATCACCCACTTTACACCTAGAATACAGTTCATAACATTTTTTAACCATTGGTGTTAAAACTTCATTTTTGCGCTTTAAACGTAAGTTCCCCACACACATAGCAGATGCTATGTGGATCATTTACGGACTTTCTCTCCATATTTAGGACACAACACAGCTACGCTGTAAGAGAAATGTTCAGCCCATACGAGAGAAAACAGAACAAACAGAAAACATGTGCGTACACAGCGAGAGTCTCAACTATACTGATTGCAAGATGCAGCAGGCTGCCTGGTGACAGGTCTAAACCTGCAGTAAGTGAATCAGCCTGTTTCATTTCATTTTGTGTGTCCCACATTGCTCTTCGTAGTTTTTCCAAATAAAAAAATGCTGTGATTGGGTGTAAAGAGCGTTAAAAATACAAAATCCCAAAAAGGTGAAGTTTTAAGCGAATTTCCCATTTATATATATATATATATATATATATATATATATATATATATANTAATAAAGTCTACATCATCTGAAAGCTTGTTCCATTCTATGTCAAACTAGATGTAAAATGTTTTCAAATTCCAATTAATATAATGGGAATTATAATCACGAAAATGTATACAGTAAATAAAAAAAAATTGAATTTTTTTCTTCATCCTGTTTTCAGAAGAAAACTATGGGTGATGGAGGTAAACCGATTGCATATTTGAAATCAGCGAGAAAAGTTCTGTTAGGAACACCCATTATCCTTGTGCCAAAACCCTTGATTACCAGTGTTATGAGTAATGTTGAAATAGACACTCACAGAAATTTGCAAATAATTCAGCTACTTAATGTGAATCTGTTATGTTATCATCATTATATTTTACAGTAATATTAGAGCTGTCTTGTTTTAACAATTTTACATAATACAAAAATTTGTTGGGATTATATTTGATTTTGTCATTGAATTTTATTTTGTCATGGAGTTTTTGCTGCCATATTAGTTTATATGTTTTAGCTATTATGTGACTGTGCATCTATAAAAGGAAAGTTACTAGTAATGTCCAAAATATTTGGAATATTGCGTTGCTTATGAAAATATTTTTAATGTTTAAGAAGTGTAATTAGTTGCTTGGAAAACCAAATTGGATAATTGCAATTTTGGGTAAAAAATTAGAGGGATGGTTGTACATACAGGCTGTTCACAAAAATCACAGAAACTGATTCCTCACATAAATATAGACTATAAATGGTAAAATGATTAGTTTTGAGGCCCTAGTTATTTTTTTCCCATCAGACAATTTTTTTCCTTCCACCACTTTTTAAAATACATATTGCCATGCAAGTAATAAACACAGAGTATATACAGGTTGTCCCATTTTATCTTGACCACCCACGATAATTCCGTACCGGGTCTCCATACAAAGATTGTATAACTGGAAGGGAGAAATAATACCGCTGAGGAGTCAGCCTTATAGCATTATTTATCAGTGAGATAAGAGTACTAACATCAGTTATGTAAATGGCACCATGTGTCTTTTGGTAAAAAGTTAAATGAAGCCCGTTAAGACCTATTTAAATATGAAGCACAATGTACACTTTCATAACATGAACATTAAATATGAAATAGAAAGTGGGATCTCTACTACCTGTTTGTAGTACTATTCAAATGGGTACTGCAAGGGTAGAACATTCACAGTAGATGTTCAATAATGACCGTTGGCAGCGATACACAAGTTCAGTCGCTTGATAAATAACAACACTGATTCCTCCAGTGTTGCCTGCGGAAGAGCATTACAATCACGCACAATATGATCCTGCATGTTATCTGGAGTTGTTGGAATATCTCGATACACAATGTCTTTGAGGTTGTAGCATTTTAGTTCATGTTCACTAACAACTTAACCTTATTTTTGAATGATATTTTCGAACTATAGTCTGGCTGGGAATAATAATGTTGCACCAGCTAGCTCAGCAATTAGTACAGATGGAGGCTAGTAACAGTTATTTTGAATTAGAATGCTGACATTCTGTTTTCATTTTTCATTGACCCACTCATTCTCAAACAAACACGAATATCACTCGATTTCCATTATCAATTATGAAACTTAAAATATCTTGCAGCAATTATATATGAACTCTTCGCGTCTAAATTTACGAAGGAGGCAAACATGGGGCTGCCTACACCGTAATGGCTACGTACGTGGGCGGAAAATAATTTGGTAGAAAAAGTTAAAGATGGTAAGCCGTGGGTACTATCCATGCACGGTAAACTTTTTATGCTCACAACATTTTCTTTCTTCCAGGGTTACGGCCCCTCGGCATACACACGTCCGTTCTTGGGGGTTGTGAGTGATCAGCCTACTCGCCCCCCACTAAGGCGAACTGGATTCAGTCCCCAGATTTTTGCAAGTGGGAATCGTGCCGCGGGGATCTTCCGTTTCACCCGCCCTTTCATTCCGGCACCGTTCCACTCTCATTTCAATCACCCTCATCAGCTCTCAAGACCCTGCTGTTAAGAACCGCCCAAATCTCTTCACTCACTCACTATAGTCGTGGCGGTATTTTTGGAAGAGGAATGCACTCGAATCAACCTTCATCACCACCCTGTTCCAACCTGAGCCTTAATTGGCTGTCGGCTGATCACACCACCTTACTCCTCCAACTAGCAATGGCGAGACATAGCCAATCAGGATACTTTTCTTTAAATTCATGTAACTGACGAAATGCAATACTTGCTACCCTCTAAGGGATAGTGAACAATAACCTCCAACTGACCACTACATCAAAAAACTTGTGAAATGCTTAAATATAAACTGCACTCCGCTTAAATGATAACCTACCAAATTTTAATCTGAAAATTATATTAATGATTCTCCACCCCAACCAAATAGTAATTCTAAACCAAAAGACATTAATAAAATAAAAATTTGAAACACTGCAATTGTACATAGCCC